>VDFB02344602.1:0-45174 GCA_007258455.2 Sequoia sempervirens | reverse complement strand
CTCAATTTTTTGACCCCTTTGATATTATTGAGAGGATTGGACCTGTTTCTTATTCTCTTGCCTTGCCGTCGAGCCTATCTCACATCCATAATGTTTTTCATCTATCAAATCTTAGATAGTACTTTGTTGATGTGACCCATGTATTGGATTGGGATGCATTGCAGGTAGAGGACATGTAGCTTTCTTTGGAGCTTGTGTGTGCTTTGCAGCATCGAAGGTTGTCCCTCAGGGGTCAGGACATAGAGCAGGTAAGGTTCCAATGGGACCCAAATAATGCATCAAGGATGCGATATCTCTACCCTTATCTTGTTGCAGGCTTTCAGGAGTAATCCTAGCCTAGGGGGGAGGATGTGATACCCCTCCATGTTTTGGATATTTTTTCTATTGAGATAGACTCATGCTAATCCATTTGACTATATATGACTTGGATGATGTTTATATGATCTATGTTATGAGATGATGATGCATGGTTGTGTTATTGGTTTTGACATGTTATGGATACTAACCCTGGTACTAATGTTGTTAGTTAGATTATGTGATATAATGAATTTGACATATTATTTCTTACATGTTTGATCGTGATTGTGGCGAGAGGGGATGATGTATCATCACTCTCTTCAGAGAGATATGATATGTCATGGCTTCCCTTCACCGATGTGTGTGTATTAGTTTATAGGTTGTATCGTATGCATGCATTTGAGATGCAAGTTTGTAGGTACGGGCACCGACTCCACCTGGTCCCGTAGGTCTAAACATGCCTACCCAATTCTGATGGAAGTTGTGGGAGATAACATATATGGCCCATTGTCTCAACCCTATCCCTGCTGGCTTGATTTTGGGTATTGAGTCTGGTTGTGTCTACTTGCCCAAAGGGTCATTTTGGTGGTCCCTGTAATCTTGGTAAGCCTGCTAAGTTATGCTATGGTAATTCCTTTTATATGCTTGTTGTCGTGGATTAATTAAATTAATTAGCCTATAGTTGTGTTTTATTAATGAATAATAATTTAATTAATTACTAAATAAATTAACAAAAAAATAATTAATGATTACCTTATTAATATATAATAATTCATTTATCTAAATACTTATGTTTTATAAATTAAATGATTTAATAAAGAAATTAATTAAATTTAAAGTTCAATTTAATTGGATTATATTAATTAAGATAAATAATTAAAATTAACTTGTTTGGGTTCAATTAAATAAATTACGTAAATGTGGGAAAAGTAAATTAATTAATTAATTAAATGGACCTTTTTATATTTATAATTGATTAATTAATTAGTTGGGTGTTAGAAATTAGTATGTTGTTAAAGTTTAATATAACTTTCGGTTGGCGGGTAGTTGTCAAAGGAAGGTATTTTCGGTATGTTAATAGATTCCCATGGTATAATATGTTGATATATATATTGGGTTTCTAAAAGGAATATTAATAATATTTTAATAGCAATATCATTTTGACAAGATTATGAGTTTAAATTAATTATGAATATATTAACGGATTGATAGATTATTATATGCATTTATTTTAATATATCAAATTGATAATATATTGTGGTTCATTAACATTTTACTAGAATCAGTTCTAGTTGGTAATTGTTAAAATGCAGAAATTTACTTGTTTTATTTAATAGATTTAGAAATATGAATATATTAATTTATTATTGTTTTGATATATTAATAGGTTAATACAATATATACTCTCGGCTTGCAAAACTGTTGGGTTTTACCATCCATATAAATTAGAGCTTATATGAATATAGTATATTATGCATTAGAAATTTAATGTTATCGGGAATTTGAGTGCAGATGAGAATGCAATAGCTCTGTGTAATTGTTTTTGATAGAATAATTCCCTTTAATCGTTAATTAGGTAAATGGGTGATTTTAGTTTTTCGGATTTGGAATTAATCTCTTTGATTAAATTGCTTACAAGCATTATTGATGTGTGTGTGTCTATTACTTTGTGCCAGTGGGTGTTGTTTTCCCTTTTTGTGTTGTAATGCATCATATAGTGTATCCTAAACTGTTATGTGTATTGTTTCCGTATTGTGGGTGTTTAATGTTCTTGTGGTAGAATGACCCCACTTAGATCACAGTCCTGTGGAAATGTCCTAATCCTTTTGTTGGTTTGGGTTGGTTCAACTGGCATAAGGGAGAGTGTCTCTCCATGGGGGCCAGGATCCTAAAGTGATCGCTAGGACAACCCATAGGATGAGTTGTTTAACAAGTGATAACCTAAATAATGAACTAAGGGGTTTGGGTAGTTAATCACATTAATTAGGATAATGATATGTCTCACTCATGGCTCAAGTGCTCATTTAGGCTTGAGATGAGATGGGAAGGCCTGGAATGGTAAGATCAATTTTCTTGTCCTCATGAAAGGTACGTTGGTTCCACATGAGTTTCTATGGGGGTCGGGGGTCAAGAGAGGCTACCAAGATAACCCAGGATGGGGTTCGGGGCCTAGGAAGACCTACCAGGACAACCCATGACAAGCTACGTGATGACGTTCTTCCCTTGTGCACACTATTGTCCTTGTTTATGTTGCATTGTCCCACTGGAGTTACCTTGTTATGCGGACCCCTTTCTAGTATCCCGTTGTTTGTCCCTATCTGTGGAGGTTGGTTGCAAGTTGTTCTAGGTGCTCCTTGTTTGTGTGTCTATGGGAAATATGTTTATCTCCTAACATAGGGTGTGGTCCTTCAGGTTCACATGGTCGGGTGGTTGTTGCCTTCTTCCATCAGCTATCTTGGACTATCTCTTGCATGGATTGGTGTTGCTTCAATCTTCAAATGTTTCTCTTGGATGCAATTCACTAGTAGATTACGAGATGATTCTTATATCATTGTATTATTCAATCTTGATGTAATTGTAACGCTGGATACACCTGTAAGGTGGATGTTGTACTATGATGTAAATTGATGTAACCTAAATGTGTTGAATTATAGGATGTAAGATGAAAGTTGTATTAATGTTATTATGTGGGTTGTAGTAGTTGATGAATCTCTTATCATAGGAACATTTGGATTTGGGATCTAAAATGAATCTAGTTCTTCTATAATTATGTATTTTTCTTTAATTTTTAATGTGATTAATAAGTTTAATTTAGATACAAATTATCTTATGTCTTTATGTTGTTAAGGTAACAACGTTAGGGATTGTTTCCTCATTTGCATTAAGTTAGTTGTTTTGTAATAATGCTTCAATTTCAAAAAAAAAATCTAGCTTGAGTTGGGTTAGTTTTGTTTGTTCCTCTGGGGTTCCTTGGCGGGGCGTTACAGTCTTATTCATCACACAAATTATTTTTTTTTATTACACACGGGTAACTCTCCTTATTCAAATTCTAAATACATGGCTTGATTGTATACATCAAAAGAAAGCTAACTTAATCCAAAATAGATTCATTTAAATCCTCTTTATTTGTGAAAATCAAAACCACTCCTAAAATTACTTATCATCTGACTTAGGCTAAAAAAAAATAGATTTAGTTTATTTGGCTCAATACAAGATTATTGAGAGGTTATTACTCCTTTATTTTGAAAAATCAAAACCACTCCTAAAATTACTCTAACCTCCTAGACTTAGGCTAAAAATAAACAGACTTAATTTATTTGTTGTCTCATTATGAAATTATTGAGAGGTTATAAACAAAAAAATTCTACCTATGTGTATGAGCCTAGAAATATCTAGAACCTGTGACAATACATCAATAATAATATAAAATACACATATAATTTGATGCAACTGCATCAACAACCCTTCGAACTAGAAGGTGGTTGATTGATTAATCATATACACTCAATAATGGGTATGATATAAGATCAATATGAGCATAAAGCATCCAATAGGAATAAACATTACAAACATAATATTAAATAATGGTATAAAAAGGGGATGACACTACCACCAATAACATACAAGAGATACATGGTCACACGTTAGATTTAAATCACCTGACAAGAAAATGAGGATGCTACAAAACATAGGGCATGGTTTTTCATCATAATGGTTTTCAAACTAGTGTGGATTTGAGAGGTATATTCCCATTTACAAGAGAGATCCTCAATTACATTTAAACAATCGTGCATGGGTTGTGATAGTGTCTCGATGGAATTTAAACAATCATAAATATATTGTGATGCATATCTTGATTTAATTACATTTGATTTAGTTTGATCCCAATTAAATTTTATTTTTTAGATTTAACCTTGTTACATTGGTGGTTGTCATTGCACCAAAAGATCGACCTATTAATGCTCAATACAATCGCCAAATTTATACAAGATCCACATGAGGCGGTTAAGCCATGTCACAAACCCACGCATCGTGCTACACCAAGGAGACCAAGGTACACACCATCTTGCAACAATCCCCCCCAGCACAAGCGAGGAGTTCAGACCTATGGCCTCAACTCTGATACCAATTGTTACATTGGTGGTTGTCATTACACCAAAGATTGACCTATTAATGCTCAATACAACCGCCAGATTTATACAAGATCCACAAGAGGTAGTTAAGCCATGTCACGAACCCAAGTTTCGCGCTGCACCAAGGAGACCAAGGGACATACCATCTTGCAACAAACCCTTCACTATCACTCATTTGGTTGTCATTTAAAATTGAAGGGCAATGAAGGTCCAATCTACTCCTAAGAGATCATCCTAACACAAAAGACCAAAATGATCTAAAATATTGAGGCATAGAAATCTATATAAAAATTGGACAAAGATCCAAATTTTTAAAAAACAATTTCAAAGTTTTTGCTAACCATGTAAAAGACCATTTTCCACCATTGGTGAATTATTACCTCCAAAAATATAAAACTTAAATTTTGATATTTTGAGGATACCCTTTTGCAAGAAAACACATGTGAAGTGCACTTTTCACAACAAAAAAAATTATAGGAATTTTTTTCATATTTTTATTGTAAAAAGAGTTAAAAAATTAAATCCCATTAGTAAATCATTCAACACAATGATATAATAATTTGAATGCGACAACCTACTTTAAGGAAATCCATATGCAACCACCTATCGTGGGCATGACTAAAATATGATAATAATTA
Organism: Sequoia sempervirens; assembly: GCA_007258455.2. NCBI lineage: Eukaryota > Viridiplantae > Streptophyta > Pinopsida > Cupressales > Cupressaceae > Sequoia > Sequoia sempervirens. The sequence goes on along the minus strand of VDFB02344602.1, from coordinate 40,106 downwards.
ACTAATTGCATAAATATTAAAAGGGAGAATACCTCAATAAAGCTCACACAAATGTAAGATATTACCTTCAAGTAATACACCACAATTCTTAAAAACTCTTCTTCAATATTTCAAAGAAAATCCTTAATCATAACCAATTTCTAAGCAATACCATTTGAAGGTGTGGAAGCTCAATTATGGAGAGGAGATAAAATCCAAGAAAGTAAAAAATAAGTGTTTAAAATGAACTCCTTTTTTTATTATTTTTTCTTGAAAAAAAAGTTGTGTTCAATTTCAAACTAGTTATTTCAAATAGGTATTTTATAGAGCATACATATTTCATTTCAAATTTTTTCCTCTTTCCACTAACTAATGCCCTTTTGAAAAATAATATAATTTATTTAAATTTCACTCATTACTTTAGATAAATCAAATTAAATTATTTCCCAATAGACTACTTAACTTTGAAATTCATTTTGATAATGCAATTTAGTTTGAATTATAAAACTTCATTCAAAGTTGGAAAATATTAAAGAAAAAAGATGTCTTTTTGATACTAGAATATAACTTGTTTTATAATAACTTAAATGAATTATGGAAACAATTAAATTATGAATGTATGCAAAGATAAACAACTTCCCTGAAACACATAAACATGTTTGTAAGTTGATATAAGACTCATAAATCCAAACTAGAATAATTTAGATTAAGGCTCATAAGGTCATACAAGACTCATCTCATATCTCAAAGTGAAGTGAGATAGAGGATAGAACATAACATATTTACTTGAGGTGAATATCTCTAATTAATCTATGCTAGAAAAACTTGTGGCTACACACTCAATTCAACATCAAGCCTACATACACCATACAAGATTGTTGAAGCACAATATAAAAATCCAACATGATGAAATCAAATGAAACAATATAATATCCATAATGTAATAGAAATTAAATCACACTTACTCATAAGTATATCTTTAATCGATAATATCAAACTAGACAATAAAATTGATAATCAATATATACACATAATGAAAACAATGAAGCTAAAAATTACTAAAGGTTTAAACATCAAATCATAACAATGCATAAAATATGTACAATCAAATTTCTCAATCATAGTAAAAAAAATTATCTGAAATTGTTATAGTATTATTATTTGAATCAAAATCATACAAAAAATAGGGCACATATGCTAGTGGGCCTTCTATTCCCCTCCCTTAGAACTAGGATTACTCCTAGAATCTTGCAAAGATATTTGGATATAAGGCCCTCAACTATGTAGTGTCATTCTATATACTTGCATTATCATCAAGATGGTCCTACTAGATTTTTACCTAGTTTAGGTCTTGTCCTCTAAGTGCTAGCCTTTAATCCTATAGTTTACAAATGAACTCCAAATAAAGTTACTTTCCCTCCTCAACTTGCAATTCAACCAAATCAAGTACATGTGTCACATCTAGAATATATTGCCTCAAATTGAAACATGGACACATAAGATATTTGAAAACAAGGAAATTTTTTATATGATAGGACCATTCCTCTCTAGAATATCAGAAGTCCCAATGATTAGGATGAGAGATTAGAACCTTTTATATTTGGGATCTTATGTGGTCACACTCTAAAACAACTCAGCCTCTAATCAACAAATATTTATCTACTCTCTTGGAATTGACATACTTCTTTTGATCCTAAGCAACCAACAAAATCTCTCTAATCTAAATAACCTATTTCTCCATATATTAAAGCATCTCTAAGCCAATGAAAACCCAATTCTTAATTCCACCTCAAATAATTGGGGTTTAACAAGAATCACCATACAAGTCTTGATATGGTTTCATTAAAGAGAAATATGATACCCATTATTATACACAAACTCAATAAGGTATAAATAGTCCTCCCACTTAGACTATGTGTGGATCATATCCTCTAATACCTTGTTCACCCTATCCCTTTGACCACCTCTCTTGATACACAAGTAAATTTGAGTTGAGAATCCAATGCATATTTTAGAGAAGTGTAAGGCCCCTCCCTTTATATCAATGTCATATCCTTTTATTCTAAACTAATACTATGTTGATGTGTGTATTAGGGGTGCATCATTTAGATGATATAGGACCCAGCTATGTTTGAGTGCCACTATTTTGTTAGTCATTTGATTCTAAGAGAAGATTAGCTAAATTCTTATGTGAATGCTTCTGTTAAGGTATGTGACTAAATCTATATGGATAGATACTATAATTGTCATGCTATACTGTGTTGCTAAGGTTCCCTAGTAATAAATATCCTTTCTTATCTTTTGACTCATGTTGATTTTTGATGTCTCCTATAGTATTCACTTGAGGTTCCTCATATCAAGTATTATGACTAAAGTCACTAAAGGAGCCTTAGAGGTTAAATAGTAAATATAGCAGGTGCAAATTTGATCCCTACGGTACTACTTTTCTAAGGGAGATTAAGATAGTAAGTAAATAAGGATATATGAAGAGTCTTAGAGTCTTCTCTACTTTTGGGTAGTGACATATCATTGATTTATGATCTACACTTAAATTAGAACATCATACCCTTATGTATAGTTGGGAGATGTTAGTAGAGAGTTAATTTTATAGGGATGGCTAAACCTAGCTTTAATTAGAATAATAGTATGTTCACAATTTGATTGTCATTGAGGTCAAAAGGGGCACCTCATTAAGGTTAGAAGGACATCTGAGTGATACCAGATGAGGATTCTTTGTTTGAGGTCAAAATGGATTCATAAGGATGTTAGGGAGAAGGACTCATTGGAATTAGGGTTTCATTACAGAAAGCTTTGGAAAGTTCCAAAAGTTCAGACTTCAAACCTCAAGCTTACCTAGTATTGCTTGCTAAATAAGGAAGGAGTTGGTCATTTTTTCAGCTAAGTCCAAAAGGCATCGGACTTTGGGCTTCAGTCATACCTTGTACCGAACGCCTTAAGGAAATAAAGAAGTTTGAGTTAAAGTTCAAAAGGTATCGGGTTTCGAACTTCGGTCATACCACATACCAAATCCCTCAAAGAAATGAAGAAAGAGTATGCTAAGTTGGAAAAGGTTTTGAACATCGAACTTTGACCATACCACGTACCAATTTCATGAAGGAAAAAGGAATTTCACTTGTGTTAAGTCTAAAAAGGTATCCGACATCGGGCTTCAAACTTAAGGCTTACCATATGCTAAAGGCGTCAAATGTCAAACTTTGGCATTATGGCTTACACCTTGACTTAAGGTTAAGTAAGAGGTAAAAGGTTTTAGTGAAGGTCAACACTCAAAAATGTTTCAGTGTTCGAAGGTCGGCCATAATTCTTATGACTTACTAATATCCCAAGTAATGAAAGAGGTATGGAGAAACCCCAACCCGCGAAAAGGTATGCATGCCTTAGCTTGTTTACATGTCATGATGGTGTAGTTGTAGGTAGAGGATCTCACTTACATTTAAAAGTTAAGTATATAATTAACAATACTTATGACATCCACAGAAACTAAATCTTGGGAAATCCTTTAAGGGATGTGATTATATTCTAGTGGTGTCAAAAGAGGTCCTTGGCTGGTATAGTTATCAACAGGGAGTACGAAATAAGTTTACGTATCTAGTGCATGAAGGCTATTAGTGCTTTATTCTTATCTCAAGGTTTCAAGGATCGAAGAATGGTGTTAAGGCTTAAACCAGCCAGGCATCAGAGATCGCCCTTAAGGCTTACACCTTAACTTAATGTTATGAAGGAAGTATGAGGGAGACCCAAACCCTGACACCTGAAATGGTGTTGGAGTTTGCAGGTCAATGTTAAGGTTTAGGCCTTACCGAGAATGTTAAGAAAGGGGTATAATGAAACCCCAAACCCTGACAATCGAAATGCTCTCAATGTTCGAGGGTTGGTGTTAAGGCTTATACCTTAACATTAAGAAAGGAAGGGGTAAGATGAAACCTCGAAATGATTTTGGTGTTTTCGGGTCGGTTATAAGGCTTATGCCTTAAATAGTTTGTTAAGTACGGGGTAAGGAGAAATCCTGAAGGCCGACACCCAAAAGGGGAAATTAAAGCTTGTGAAGGAAATGTCAAGCATCGTAGTTCGGTAGGAAGGCTTATTCCTTACCAAAAGGATGGTAAGTGGTAAGTGTTAAGGGCGAACCACAACACCTAAAATGGCTTTGGTGTTCATGGTTTTGCAGTAAGGATTATGCCTTAACAGTTTGTTAAGAATAAGGGGTAAAACTATTAAGTTTACGAAGGATGGTTTTGGGCATCGCGGGTCAGAAGGTTGGCTTACGCCTTACATGAGAGGCAAGTAAGTGGTAAATAGAAATCCCAAAGGTCGACACCTGAAAGGGTTAATTCATACAAAGGATATGTTTGGGAATAATTGTTCAGTAGGAAGGCTTATGCCTTACCAAAATGTTGGTAAGCAGTAAGATGAAAGAATGAACCCCAACATTTGAAAAATTCAGTGGTTTGAAGGTTTGTGTGTTGGTTGATAGAAGATGAAAAGAAGGTAAATGGTAAAGGGTAAGGCCGATGGTCGAACCCCAATAGGTATGAAGAAGCATCGGACATTGGTGTTTAGGCTTTCTTGTTAAGTTGTGTTACGTACCTCAAGTATGAGGTAAGGGATATTAGCAACTCCTAACCCCTGATGGAAAGAAAGAATAAGATTACCGGAAACAAAGGGGTAATTCCCTAGTATGCTTACATTGACCAGAGTTGACTAGTGTAGTGTTGTTGGAGTAAGACACGGGGCAGAAATCAGTTGTTTCAATTGATTCACATCATTGTTGTGAATCACTTAAAATCTATGGCAACATTTAAAGCAAGTCAAATCAGATGATTGTGAAAAGAAAGGTGAGTAAATGGAATATGCCAGATCATGACACAAATTTCAAGATTGATGGCCTCCATTCAGAGATGGGATTTTGTCAATGGATAGGAAAATGAAATTAAGACACAAAAATTGAGATGTCAACTCCAGGCAACATTCTTGGGAAGGAATGAAGAAAATGGATGTGACAATTAATGCAAAGGATGATTAGGTAAGTAGAAGGATTTCAAGCAAATAAGGACAACATGAAATGAAAAAGAAACCCTAGATGACGTTATGCAAAAAAAATTGTTGGGGAAGGAAATTGGTCAAAGGGGTGTGAATCTTAGGGGTAGAAGTTGTCGAGGAAGAAATGGGTGGCATGTGATTGGTCTTTGGGTAGTAGAGGTTGGAAAGGTTAGAGTCTCACTACTATTCAGACAAGATCATATTTCTGAAGTTCTTCATTTGGTTTCATGGAGGACAAAGAATGGTGGAGTTGAAGAAAGGGCTCAAGACACCATCTCAGGCCTTTGATAATATTTATGCAAGTATGGGGGTTTATCCCTAGCTGGTTTTAAGCATATCCACCTGGCTTTTTTGTGTGTGTAGATGCATTTGTATATTGGACCCTATCATATGTATTGGGGGTGTTGGTTGTGTTTTTCATCTATTGTTTAAGCAAGGATAATACCTAGGAGTTTTATGTTATACCTAAATTGTATATGAGTGTTTTGGAACTATGTAATTAAATTTAGCCTCCATCGACCATTCCATTTGTATCAAGTGAATCCCTTGTCATAAGCCATCATATGCCGACTTTAATGTTGTCCCTAAATGAGTTGAACTCGGAACCCTACGTCGTTATCCTTCAATGCCAACAACTGTAATTATATATGTGTGTATGTTTGTTTGATACAAAATAACTGGTACAAATCATGGTTGTTAGAATGCTTTGCTTAGCAAGATTTAAGTATCACACTCATGGCACTATTTGACAATTGGTTAGATGAATCTTGTCTTGAAATATCAGTTTGTATTATTTGAATAGAAGACCCCATTTCATCATCATGGGTCTAAAATATTTGTTTCCCGGGGGTTTGGCTAGAGCTCACGAGGCTTCATGATGCAAATATGGTCAGGAGGAGAGCAAGTTTGATTCTTTGAGTATCTTATTGTTGTAAATTATCATGTGGTCAGAGGTGGTCAATGAACTTTCCACTTCACTATAATTGCATCCATGAAGTGAAGTAGATATTAAGTATAGACATTAAATTTTTCGTGTTCGCATGATGTGTTTTGTTTATGAATAAATTGTCCCTTAAAACCATGCCTATCCATATCGAGGTTTTAGACCTCTAGATTCATCTAAGTGGGTGGCAGTCGATGGTGAAACTATCTAGGGTAGGAGGACCCTAGAAAGGGTTGTGTACCAACTCTTATATTCTATAATTAAAGGATTAAAGGCATAATATGAATTTTTGTAGAGCAGTCTTTGAACCTAAGGGTTATATCCCTTGTGTTAGTCAACCAATTTTTTGATGGTTGAATTGTCTTGAAGATTGAATATGTGGATTCTCTTATTACCCTATCACCCCATAATCTTATCCGTGTTATATGGTGACCTTTGTATTGTGGCATTGAAACCACAACTGCAATTATAATCATCTATTCATGATATAATATGATTACCTTCATCCTAGATTTTATTCGCGAGTTGATAAGTGTGTTGTAATTGAAATTTGAAATTTGTGTTTTGGCCTTAGCTTTATTTTATTGCAAACTTTGTGGGCATTACATTTGGTATCAAAGCACGGTTGCAACACTAGGATCTCAAGTTAGTGTTGTTTACCTTGTGTTGTGCTTGTGTGAATTTACATTGGGTGCTTATCTCCTCATTGTGAGGGATGGATAGAATGACCTTATGTTGTCTTTTCTTTCCTTATTCTTTGGTAATTTTGGTTGTGAAACAATTAACTAAAAATGGAATAACAATGTTAAATTGATTGAGCATTATGTAACTTCATGTGAATGATGCATTTGATTATGAAGAAGTTTAAATAGCCTTTTTTATAGATTTTGAATTTCCAAGATTTAAATATAAATGCACCTATGTACCCTACCATAGGACTTGTAAGAATTTAATATGAACAAGATTAGGCATATCAAATGTGTCAATTGTGTGTTTCATTCATGTTGATTAGAATGTTATGGTGAATTATTGTTGTGAAGACTGAGTCAATCTGGAATGAAAATAGAAATGAAAACAAAGTGAATGGCTAGAAAAATATGGATATTATTATTATAAAATCCACCTTCGTGTTATCCTATAACCTTGAACCTTATGGAGATGAAAGATGATTCTTAAGACATGACTATTATGTGGACAATACAACCTTACTAAAGTAAACATCATTTAACTTCATAATGCAAGTGAATAACTTAGCATAAAGCACTATAATTCTTATTTCTAAATCTATGTGCCTTGGGGTGTTTTGAAAATGAAATTCCTTTCTTGTGTGTGGATAAATGAAGTAATCCCTAAAAGTGAATGTTTCCTTTAAATCAATTAAATGTAGGTTGTATGTAAAGCTATCTTGTAGATATGGAGGAAATATGTATGTTGGGAAAAAGTTCGTCGTTCCAAAACTGCAATTCCTACCTTAGGATGTATGTGAGATCTTGTGCATGGAGTTAGTTAATATTGAGATAAAATAGATTAGTGAAGACAATAAGCAAGTAAATAAATAATGACAGTGGAGAGGGAATGGATGTAGTAGTAAACCTTGCATTGCTAAATTTTGATTAAGTTGTTCTTTCATCACATGGTGTGTCTGGAATATAGAATGGCATGTGTGTCATAATAGTATTACTTTGGAATCTCATTTTTAAAAAATTTGAAATGAGCGCTCTGCAATAGATAGCTCTGCGTCAGACGCATTTGGGTGGGATTGTGAGAGGATAAGGATGTTTGGAATCCTCTGACCTGTGCAACAAAGGTGATGGGGATCTTGACTCAAATGGCCTTGTTGCTCTGTTGGTTTCTTCTTTGTCGTTTGTTGATGTGCTTCTCTTGGCACACATCTATGATGTTTTCCCTACTATGTGGTGGTTCAGGGTTGAGGGTGTTTTTTTGGATGCCTTCTCGCAAACCCTCATGCTATATCTCCCCATGTCATCGGTGCTAAAGGATTTCCCATGGCCCTCTCTTGACTTGTGTCCCTTGTTTCGATGGCGATGGAATTTCTTGGCCTATGTCCTTCTAGGATGCATTGTTGTGGATGGTTTCTTCATGTCATTCCTCAATAGAATGGTTTTTCTAAAAAAAATTGGCCTTTCCTTGGTTGAAAGGTGTGCTGCTCTATTGGGTTCCTTTCTTGTGGCCTGTCTAGGTTGTGTTCTACTCCAGACTTGGCTCTTGGCTCTAGGGAGTGATGTCTCTCTACAATGTCCTTGGCTTTTGTTGGTTAGCCTCTGGGAGGTTGTGCATAATGATTTTTTGTTGTGGAGGTTGGTTTGGAGTGGTTTTTTTTCCTCCTTGTTGCTACTGTGTGTGCTATCCAAGACTCTGGTGTGTCCTCTATCTCTAACAGTTTGAGGAGAGTAGGTGGCTTGGGTGTGGTTTTGTTTCCTCTATTTTGTTTGAGGCTATTGGTGTTTCATCTACCTCAGTTTCTGGTGTCAAGCCTCTACAGAAGGATGTTGCTGCTCTTCTTGGTGGGGGTTGTGACTGTATTGTGTGGGGAGTTAGCTTATGTTGCTCCCCTCCCCGTGTATGGTAGTGGCAGGGTGTTTTTTTTGGTGTGCTCTACTCAATGTGTGGGAGCTTTTGGGGTCCCATTGCTGACCTTTGGTTCTTCCACTTTCGTGGGGTCTGGTGGGGATTGGTGGTCTCATATGGTTTTTCTCTAGTTGAATCCTATTAGTTACTCAGTGGTATTTTCCTTGGGCCTTGTCTAGTTGGCTCAGATGGGTGGTTTTTTTAAGCCGTTGGTTGGGTGGATTTTTCCTCCTTGTATCATGTTCCCTGTGTCGGTTGTGCCTTTGGATATGTTTCTTTCCTTTCTACTATCACTAGTCTCTACCATGTTCTACAACTCACTTCTTTTGAGGTGAAATCTACTTCTATTGAGGGGGATCACACTCCTTTTGAGGTGGAGGTTGTGGTTGTTTTGACGGTGGATATTTCTTTCCTCTCTTATGAGTTCCTATTCAGGTGGAGCTTGTTTTTGCTAGTGAGTGGTGGCTCTAGTTTGGATGGTTTTAATTTTATCCACTCCTATAGAGGGGAGCCCTCTCCTTTTGAGGTGGAGCTTCGGTTGGTTTACCTAGTGGGTGGGTGCTACAAGTTGGTTATTACTTTCCTTTGTTCAACTTTGATCTCTATCTTTGGTTTTTGTGGTTGGATGACTAGTGTCAGGTTGGTCTGCTATGGTTCGAATGTTGCAATTTTTGCTCCTATTATGGTGATTCCCTCTCCTTTTGAGGTGGTGCATGGTTGGTTGGTGCATTTTGAAGATCATTTCTCTATTGTAAAGGGAGATTCTTACCCCTCTGTTGGTGGGAATATGCTAGGCTCAATTTTGGCTAACTTGAGCATAAGGTATGTTGCAGTCCAGCTGCTACAGATGGTTGGTGATCTGGTGGTTTCAAGTAGTCTTCAGGGCTTGTTGAGTAGTGGGTTGTTCTTTGGCTCAGAACGTTTCTCTATAGCAACGTGTGATTCTTACCACTCTTTTGGTAAGAAATTGTTAGGCTCTTTTTTGTCTAAATTAAGTGGAAGGTCTATTGTAGTTTAGTTGTTGTAGGTGAATTGTGGTCTGATGGTTTCAAGCAATCTCCTGGGCCTGCAGTATTGTGGGTTGTTTCTTGGTTCAATAGGACTAGGTTTTGTCCTAAGAGGTCAATTGCTCTTGGTGGTGGCACCTTGTTAGGGTCATTAGTCTGTCTTTGAGTTAGGACTGTTGTTAGTTCTGAGTGTTCTGTTACTCTTGGTCTCTGTTGACCAGGTGTTGTCTAGGTTTCATCCTTTTTGGTCCTTGAGGCTCGTTGTGTAAAGGGTACAACACCCTATAAATTATGCTTATCTTATCAAAAATAATATTACTTTAGTGATACTTAAGGTCCCTAATTGCATTATTAGTAATAGAAAGCCATATAATTTTTAACTCATTAGAGATGCAAATGTTAAGTGCATGAGTAAGTGAATTTTGAGTAAAAAAAAGGAATGTTTTGCTTGTGGTGCTAACTAGCTAAACTATGTTTTCCTTATCATGTGTTGAGTATTATGTAGCTTTTCTTAAAAAGTGCTTATCACGATTATGTATGCCATTTGGTAGAATAGAATATTTGGGGTTTAATTTATGTGTAAGGAAATGATTTTGTGACTCTAAAAGATGAAAACTGGAAAAAGAAAAGAAAAGAGAAGTTATTTTGTATTCTCGGTGTATGTGAATACCCCATATTGGTGATTATGTTGTGTATTGTGGTAATTTTGTGGATAGACCAAGTTGTAAAATTAAGCGTATGGTGTGCATTTTTTACTCATATGGAATGGAATGACAAGATTCTTCATAGATAATGTGATTTGACATGTGGAAACCAGTATATGTGTTGTGTTGCAATTACAAGATATAGGGCATCTAACTTGGGATAAGGGTGGTGGACGTCTAGTACGATCCCCTATGTGTACCCTTCATGATGGCCTTTATGTAAGCTAGATAGTTGTGAGTTTATGTAAACATGTTAAGTGTGTAAGTGTTTGTATTAAATGAAATGTGATGTATTACTTTGTGTTACTCTTATTTGTATGTTAAATATGTACCCCTAGTGTATGGTTCCCCCCTACGAGAGTGAGATGCCAAGTGTAAATAGGGGTTGAGAGACACATGTTCACCCATCAGGAAATTGCGAGCTCAGGGCATTGGCCCTAATCTTGATAAAGGATCTATGTCAATTTGTAATCCTCCCATGGACATTGATCATGGCCTACTCCCCCACATATGAGAGGCACGCTCATTGGTTCATAGTGCAAACCTATTCCTGGATGTTTATAACCAATGGGTAAAGGATGGAATTAGATGGACCACCAATGATTCATATTTATGTGGTCAGGGACCACTAGTTATTCATCTTCATGTGGTTAGGGACCACCAATCATTCATATTTATGTGGTCAGGGACCACCAGCTATTCATATTCATGTGGTCAAGGACCACCAGTTATTCATCTTCATGTGGTCAAGGACCACCATTGATTCATATTTATGTGGTCAGGGACCACCAATTATTCATATTCATGTGGTCAGGGACCACCAGTGATGCATACTTATGTGGTCAGGGACCACCAGTTCATATTAATGTGGTCAGAGACCACCATTTATTGCATGCTATTATACTCATGTGGCTAGAGAACCACCATTCCCCTCCTTCCCTTAGGTGGCTTATCAAGTCACATGGTGCTTGTGATGTGCAAATTTTATTGTTGAAATATGAATTATTCGTAATTATTGATTAATGTTTTATTTTATTGTGCGCCAACAATGTGGAATTTTTCATTTATTTTAATAAGTCATTTATCCATTTGAAGGTTGTTAGAGTCTGATTTGCCTCAAGGACTTGTTTAATTTCATCTTTGGATTATGATCAGAATGTTGCAATGTAGCTACAATTGATCTTTATTTTATTTCTCTCTTGAATTTATAGTTGCCACTTTGGGAGCTTTATTGAAAAATTTGTTTATGATCTTATGTTAATCAGTTGGAGGCTTTCTCCTTGTTTGCAAAGTGTTGGCATGTGTAGTGTAATGTGAAATTTGTAAACTGCCATATCCTAGGGGGGTTCCCTGGTAGGTCGTATAGGGGAGTAGATGTGTTGGGGAATTCTTTTTGAAAGGGGGTTATAAATGGGACCGGTATGGGATGGTCATTAATCTATTCTTCCCATCGTTCTATGATTGTTCTTATTTGTATGGAAGGGCCTCGAGACCATCTTTCCTAATTTTCTATGGTACCCATGAATATCCATCATTGTAAACCCCATTGTGTGAGCCTTATGTTGTAAATTATGTGATTGTATGAGGACAGGAACACCCATTTGAGAAGAGCATCCTTTGTATGAGGATAGGTGCACCCATTGGGAAGAACATCCTTTGTATGAGGACAAATACACCCAATTGGGAAGAGAATCCTTGCTATTGTTTTGTGTACATGTGAAATTGCAAGTAAATTTGATGCGACATACCTATGAACTATGTGTGAAAGTAATAAATGATGCAAGTTAATATTCCTTGAGACATGGTATGAGTTCCATGATTGAGATATGGTATGAGTACCATAATTATAAGATAAATTGTTCTCTTAAGAACATATTTTGACAAAAAAGTGAAGTTGATAACTCTTGAGATATGACTGGACATTTGTGATAAGACATTTTCTAACAACATGGATACTACACATGTGAAAATTTTGAGATATATTAAAAGATGCTTATTGTGGATATACTATTGAAATTCAGTTAAATATGGTTACATAGGCAATAATTTATGGCTACATGGATAGTGGTTAACCTTGTAATTTTCTTATATATATTGAGAATATATGGTTCAAATGTTTCCTTGTGAAAAAATTTATTCTAAATTTTGGATGTTAAACTCATGAAAGTGGGGACTCTTGTGTATGTCTTCTTATGCATGAAAGAGATATATTTTATACCTTGTATAGTTTCTATGATTATTTGTAAGTGTCTACAATTCATAGGCTTCTCTCTAGCTCATTATTTCAGCAATTGTTGATCATTGTGACTATTGTTTTATGATTTATGTTGTATTGAGTTTTTGTGTGAATTTGTGTAAATCTTTTCTTGGTCCAATACGAAACAAAAATGCATGATCCTAAATTAATGTTTTGAATGCCTTCATCATGGAAATAGGATTATTAGCATGGCTAATCCATTTCTTGAGTGTTACTATAATGTTTTTAAGTTCCAACCCTAAAATAATTCTAGGAGGAAGTTTATACAAGGGGATGAGGATGTAAGTTTCCTCCCTTTATATCAGTGTCATAGCCTTTTATTCTAAACTTATATTGTGTTGTTGTGTAGATTAGGGGTGCATCATTTAGATGATGTAGGACCCATTTATGTTTGACGACCACCATTTTGTTATTCATTTGATTCTAAGATAAGATTAGTTGAATTCTTATGTGAATGATTCTATTAAGGTATCTGATTAAATCTACAAGGATAGATACTATAATTGTCATGCTATATTGTGTTGCTAAGGTTCCCTAGTAATAAAACTCCTTTCTTATCATTTCACTCATGTTGATTTTGGATGTCTCCTATAGTATTCACTTGAGGTTCCTCATATCAAATATTATGACTGAAGTCACTAAAGGAGCCTTAGAGGTTCTAGCAAGTATAGTAGGTGCATATTTGATCCCTATGGTAATGCTTATCTAAGGGAGATTAAGATAGTAAATAAGGATAGATGAAGAGTCCTAGAGTCTTCTCTACTTTTGGGTAGTGACATATCATTGAATTATGATCTACACTTAAATTAAAACATCATACCCTTATGTATAGATTGGAGATGCTAGTAGAGAGTTAATTTGATAGGGATGGTTGAACCTAGATTTAATTAGAATAATAGTATGTTGGCAATATGATTGTCATTGAGGTCAAAAGGGGCACCTCATTAAGGTCGGAAGGAGATCTGAGTAATATCAAATGATGATTTTTTGTTTGAGGTCAAAAGGGATTCATAAGGGCGTTAGGCAGAAGGATGCATTGGCCTTAGTGTGTTATTACAACAAGCCTTGGAGAGTTCCAAAATTTTGGACTTCAGACCTCAGCCTTACCTAGTATCACTTGCTAAAGAAGGAAGGAGTTGCTCATTTTTTCAGCTAAGTCCAAGAGGCATCAGACTTCAGGCTTAATTCATACCTTGTACCAAAAACCTTAAGGAAATAAAGAATTTTGAGTTAAAGTTCAAAAGGTATCAGGTTTTGTACTTCGGTCATACTGCATACCGAATCCCTTAGAGAAATGAAGAAAGAGTATGCTAAGTCTAAAAAGGTTTTGAACATCGGACTTTGACCATACCTTGTACCAATTTCATAAAGGAAAAAATTTCACTTGTGTTAAGTCTGAAAAGGCATCTGGCATCAAGCTTCAAAATTAAGGCTTATTGTATGCTAAAGGTGTCGGACGTCAAACTTTGGTGTTATGGCTTATGCCTTGACATAAGGTTAAGAGGTAAAAGGTTTTAGCGAAGGTCAACACCCGAAAAAGTTTTAGGGTTCGAAGGTCAGCCATAGGTCTTATGACTTACCAATATCCCAAGTGATGAAAGGGGTATGGAGGAACCTCAACCCCCAAAAAGGTCTGCATGCCTTAGCTTGTTTACATGTCATGATAATGTGGTTATAGGTAGATGATCTCACTTACATCTAAAATTTTAGTGTATAATTAACCATACTTATGACATCCACAGAAACTAAATCTTGGGAAATCCTTTTGGGGATGCAATTATATGCTAGTGGTGTCAAAAGAGGTCCTTGGTCAGTACAGTTATCAATGGTATGTATGAAATAATTTTACCTATCCACTACATGAAGGCTATTAGCACTTTATTCTTATCTCAAGGTTTCGAGGATCGAAGAATGGTGTTAAGGCTTAAACCGGTTGGGCATCAGAGATCACCCCTAAGGCTTACGCCTTAACTTAATGTTATGAAGGAAGGATGAGGGAGACCCAAACCCTAACACCTAAAATGGTGTTGGATTATGTAGGTCAGTGTTAAAGTTTAGGCCTTACCGGGAATGTTAAAAGAGGGGTATAATGAAAACTCGAACCATGACACTCAAAATGGTCTTAGTTCATGGGTTGGTGTTAAGGTTAATGCCTTAACATGAAGCAAGGAATGGGTAAGATGAAACCTTGAAATGATTTTGGTGTTTGCTAGTTGGCTATAAGGCTTATTACTTAAACAATTTGTTAAGTACGCAATAAGGAAAAATATGGAAGGCTGATACCCAAAGGAGGAAGTTAAAGCTTGTGAAGGAAATGTCAGGCATCATAGTTTGGTAGGAAGGCTTATGTCTTACCAAAAGGATGGTAAGTGGTAAGTGTTAAGGGTGAAACACGACACCCGAAATGGCTTCAGTGTTCACAGTTTTGCAATAAGGATTATGCCTTAACAATTTGTTAAGAATGAGGAAAGGGTTAAAACTATTAAGTTTGCAAAGGATGGTTTCGGGCATTGTGGTTCAGAAGGTTGGATTATTCCTTATGTGAAAGGAAAGTAAGTGGTAAATAGAAATCCCAAAGGTCAATACCTGAAAGGGTTAAGACATGCAAATGATATATTCGGGCATCGTTGTTCAGTAGGAAGGCTTATGCATTACCAAAATTTTGGTAAGCGGTAAGATGAAAGAATGAACCCCGACATCTAAAAACTTCAATGGTTCGAAGGTTTGTGTGTTGGATAGCGGAAGATGCAAAGAAGGTAAATCGTAAAGGGTAAGGTCGATGGATGAACGCCAATGGTATGAAGAAGCATCAGACATTGGTGTTTGGGATTGCTTGTTAAGTTGTGTTATGCACCTCAAGTATGAGGTAAGGGAGATTAGCAACTCTTGACCCCTGATGGAAAAAAAGAATAAGATCATCAAAAACAAAGGGGTAATTCCCTAGTATGCTTGCATTGACCAGAGTTGACCAATGTGGTGTTGCTAGAATAAGACACGTGGCAGAAATTGGTTGTTTCAATTGATTCACATTGTTGTTGTTAATCAATTAAAATCTATGGCCACATTTAAAGAAATTAAAATCAAATGGTTATGGTTTAAAGCAAGGTGAGTAAATGACATACGCCAGATTATGGCACAAATTTCAAGATCAATGGTATGCATTCAGAGATGGAATTTTTTTAGTGGCTAAGAAAATGGAATTAAGGCACCAAAATCAAGATGTTAGCTCCAGGCAAAATTCTTGGGAATGAATGAAGACAATTAATGCAAAGGATGGTTAGGTAAGCAGGAGTTCAAGCAAACAAGGATGGCATAGAATGAGAAAGAAACCCTAGATGATGTTACGTAAAAAAAATTGCAAGGGAAGGAAAATGATCAGAGGGGCACGACTCGCATGGGTAGAAGTTGTCAAGGAAGAAAAGAGAAAAGGGTGGTATGTGACTGGTCTTCAGGCGATAGAGGTTGGAAAGGTTAGATTCTCACTACTGTTCAAATAGGATCATATGTTTGAAGTTCTTCATTTGCTTTCATGGAGGACAAAGAATGGTGGAGCTGAAGAAAGGGCTCAAGACACCATCTTAGGCCTTGGATAATATTTATGCAGGTGTGGGGGTTTATCCCTAGTTGGTTTTAGGCATACCCACCTAGTGTTTTTGTGCATGTAGATGCATTTGTATATTGGACCCTATCATGTGTATTGGGGGTGTTGATCATGTTTTCATCTATTATTTTAGTGAGGATAATACCCAGGAGTTTTTTGTTATACCCAAACCATATATGTGAGTGTTTTGGAACTATGTGATCAAATTTAGCCTCCATTGACCATTCCATTGGTATCAAGTGAATCCCTTGTCATAAGCCATTGTATGCCAATTTTAATGTTGTCCCTAAACTAGTTGAACTCATAACCCTACTTCCTTATTATCCTTCAACACCAATAACTATAGTTTTATATGTTTCTGTGTTTGATACAAAATAACTTGTATGAATCATGGTTGTTAGAATGCTTCATATAGCGAGATTTAAGTATCACACTCATGGCACTGTTTGATAATTGCTTAGACGAATCTTTTCTTGAAATATAAGTTTTCATTATTTGAATAAAAGATCCCATTTCATCATCATGGGTCTAAAATATTTCTTGCTCAGGGATTTGGCTAGAGCTCATGAGGCTTCATGATTCCAATATGATTAGGAGGAGAGAAAGTTTGATTCTTTGAGTATCTTATTATTGTAAATTATCATGTGGCCAAAGGTGGTCAATGAACTTTCCACTTAACTAGAATTGTAGCCATGAAGTGAAGTAGATATTAAGTACAGACATTAAATTGGTGTGTACATGTGATGTGTTTTTTTTATGAATAAATTGTCCCTTAAAATTGTTCCTATCCATATCGAGGTTTCAGACATCTAACTTCACCTAAGTGGGTGGTAGCCGACGGTGAAACTGTTTGGGGTAGGAGGACCCTATAAAGGGTTGTGTACCCACTCTTATATTCTATAGTTAAAGGATTAAAGGCATAAGATGAACTTTTTTAGAGCGGTCTTTGAACCTAGGGGTTATATCCCTTCTTATAGTCAGCCAAGTGTTTGATGGTTGAATTGTCTTGGAGATTGAATATGTGGATTTTCTTATTACCCTATCACCCCTTAATCTTATCCATGTTATATGGTAACATTTTTATTGTATGTTTGAAACCACAACTGCAATTATAATCATTTATTCATGATATGATATGATTACCTTCATCCTAGATCATTCTTGATTATCTATGTTGGAAAGTGGCCCTTGAGCGGCATTGTAATCAGGATAGTTAATCACTCCTTATATTGGAATGATCCCTTATAGATTCACTATTTTTATTCATTCTTAGAATTTAATACCATTGTGAGTTAGTGGTGATTTAAACATGGGTGTTATGTGTGATTTCTAGTCAATCAAATATGAGTTGGGTGAACTCAATTTTTTGAACTATAGTTCCTTTGTGAAATATATACGTAGGAAAGGCCATTTGAGACAAGCCCCCAAGGAATTAGGTCTATCCCCTAGGGTTTTCTCTTTTTTCCTTACTTAAGTTAAAATTGTTACATTGTATTGACATAGCTTGTGACTTGAATTAAGTTGTGATGAATGATGAGTTGTAGAGATAATAAATCCTACCTTGGTTATGTGGATTCCATGTCTCCTCAATTGTTGATATTCTTTTTATGAATTGTGTGCTTGGAAACAAAGTTTGGTGAGTTATTCATGTGTTGCAATCAAAATTTGAAATTTGTGTTTTGGCCTTAGCTTTATTTTATTGCAAAAAATTTGGGCATTACAAGAAGTTTAAAACATGGATTTGAACATGGGATCATGATCTGAGGTGATCTTAGGAGGAACTCCATGCAATTTAATAACATCCTCCATAAAGATGTGTCATTGATACATCATTGTATGAAATCCTCATGGAGAAAAGTGGGTAAAATTGGTCAGCTTTCTCACCATCATCATGATAGAATCATGATGACACATAGATAGAGGCAAACTAATTATAAAATCCATTAAAATTATGTCGCACTTCCACTCTAGAATTTCATGTGGTTTTATAAGACCTACGGATAATAGTTCTCTACTTTTTACCCTCTTACGCAAGGCATCTAGCAATAAAATCAATAATATCATGTTGCATTCTTTTCCACTAATACAATTATTGAATTTTGGAATATATATTTTTCACTCTTAATGTATTATGTAAGGTACAAAATACACCTCAAATGACACTAGTGTGAAATCACCTAAAATTGAGACAAAAATGACCAAGATACCTTGATATTTTATCAAACTCTAAGGAAAAGATGAAAAGCTTACCCATAAGGGCCCTTTGAGACTCCTACATTATCTTGAACCTCTTGATACCATATATCCTTTTGGAGCTACTTGAGAATTCCATCCCTAAAATCTATTTGCAAAGACAAAAAAATAAGACCTCATGTCACCTTGTGCTCAAGACATCCATAATAATTGTATCCTTCCATTTGATGTAATGGACACAATACGCATACTCAAAAAATTACATATATTGAAGAACTGATGTGTGTTCAAGTTTAGCTACATGAAAATATGTGAATCTCTACAAATATTAGTACAAAACTCAAACTAATGACCAAAAATAAAATTTCTCTAGTAAAAAAGTGCATGGATGACTGCTGACAACTCTAGATCATAGGTAGGGTAATTAAGCTCGTGGTCCATGATATTTATGATTCATTAGCAATCGTGTAATTCTCCTATATAAGGACAACACCCAAACTATCCAAAGAAGCATTAGTGCAAACCATAAAAATTATTATAGGATTGAGCACTATAGGGATTGGTGCACTACATAACCACTCCTTGAGAACTTGAAAGGCTATCTCACGCTAATTTGACCACATAAAACTATTTCATTTTTTGCTAAAGAGAAGTAATGGGATACACCACTCATAACAAATCTATGATAAACTAATGATAATAATCACTAGTCCAATGAAACTGTAAACATTAAAAGTATTAGTGGGCATACAACAATCCACAATAGTATAAATATTTAATGGATCTCTTGAGCTACCCTCACCAAATATAACATTTCCCAAGTACTTCACCTTAGTTTGGAAAAACTCATACTTCACAACATTGCCAAAAAGTTGGTTCTCATGCAAAACTATAGAACCTAATTTTCAAGTGGATCTCATGCTCCTCTAATGTCATTGATAAATCAAAATATCATCAAGGAATAAAAGGAAAAAAATTTCTAGATAGGTGCAAAACACCCCATCCAAGGAATTCATGAAAACTATTGGAGCATTCATCAACCTGAATGGAACCATAGTTAACTTGCAGTCTTCATATTTAGTGCAAAATATTGTCTAATAAATGTATGCATCATGAATGTGAAGTTGATGATACCAATAATTTAGATAAATCTTATAGAACACCTTGGATCACTTCATTTGATTAAATAAATTACCACTCCTTATCAAGCGTGGATATCAATTCTTTATTGCTAGCTTCTTCAACTATTGGTGATTGATGCACAAAAAAGAGATTCATCCTTCCTCCTCATGAAGATGATAGGTGTACCCAAGGAGATAGACTAAGAAAAAATATCCCTTCTAAAAATATTCTAACTATAACTTAAAATCACTAAGATTTAGAGTAGTCATTCTATACAGTGCAAGTGAGATGGGTTCAACTCTAGGAATGAGATCAATGCAAAATTCCACAATCCATTTCATTAGAATAGGAATGAAACTATAAAAGGCATAAAAAAAATCCCTCAAGAGTGGGTGATAATCAAGCAAACCTCATGATACTCAACCTCAAAAATATCATTCACCATGATATCAAACATTTGTAACCTCTTCTACAAACACCATTTCAACTACATGGAATACATCATATGAAGATGACTATTTGAACTCTAATTGTCACCACATGACCACCATGGTCATATATACACTCCATTTCCTTTCAACTACAATAAATACTCTTGTGGTATTCATCAAATGATTCCATACCAAGAATGATTTCATAAGACCCCAATGGTAGGATAATCAATTCTACAATGGTGGTGAATATTCCAAGATCCAATTCACAATCACACCTACACCTTCTCACCCATGGCTAAATTACTCTACTAAATATTTCCATACTATTTTTCCACTAACCTACAACAATCAACCATAGTGGTGAAATGTGTTGCGACTTGGGTGGGATGTTCACTTATGGAGATTTCTTGGAGATTTTATCTACAAATTGATGAGTATCTATAAAATGCAATCTGGTATGATGCAATGAGTTTTAGATGTTATGATATAGTATGCATATTGGTTTGCATGTGGTAGTGTTGTGGTAGCAACCAAAATTTATTTTGGAGGAGAACTCACTAATATGTACTAACTTTATTGTTAATGGAAGCATGAATGACAATTCGAGTATATTTGTAGTTGAGTTGGTGTTCATGCACTACAATTTAAGGAGATTGTAATTTTTAGGATATTTTCAAGTACCACAAGAATCTACAAATAGTCTATTTTTTGTATATATTACTAAAAACTTGATGCTAGTAGTGGTGGCTATATAAGAAGATATGTGCACATCAACAATGTCTAGTGAGCAACTACTGACTTATCTTATATAGTAATGACTAGGTTCTATTATTCATCTACAACATCCCACCATGTTGTTGCATTTTCATCAAAATAAACAGCTTCAACAGACTTGTTTTTGCAAAAATAATTAAGGGCTTTGTGACATGGCTTATTGCAAATATAGCAAATAATTTGGTTGCTTTGAGGATGAGCATCATTGTGTTTGCGAAGAAATTTTGTTTTTTGGGGCATAAGAATGGTGCTTTGGGAAATTATGATGTAATTTAAGCTTAAGCTTCCTATGTTTCTTTGCAGCTTTGCGTTGAGACTTTGTAAACATAAACATGTTGATTATACATATAAATAAATCATGATTAGTGATAAGGGTAGTATGTTGACATCATGTTATGATAAAAATATAATTGTGTGATTCTTGGTATTCCATAGGTTGGTTGGATAGTTAAACAATTGGTATTCCATGATGAAACTTATGTGTATCTTCTCACATGAAGGTGTAAAGGCTAGAAGGTTGGATAGCGAGAAGGTTGCTTGGTGGAAGGTTGAAATTTTTTGGGATTTGGGTGTGATGTTCACTTATGGAGATTTCTTGGAGAATTTATCTACAAATTTATGAGTAGATATAAAATGCAATGTGGTATGATTTAATGAGTTTTAGATGTTATGATATAGTATGCATATTTGTTTACATGTGGTAGTGTTGTGGTAGCAACCAAAATTCATTTTGGAGGAGAACTCACTAATATGTACTAACTTTATTGTTAATGGAAGCATGAATGAAAATTAAAGTATAGGTGTAATCGAGTTGGAGTTCATGCACTGCAATTTAAGGAGATTTTAATCTTTAGCATATTTTCAAGTACCACAAGAAACTAGAAATGGTCAAAGTTTTCTATATATTACTAAAAACTCGATGCTACTAGTGGTGACTATATAGGAAGATATGTGCACATCAGCAATGTCTAGTAAGCAGCTATTGAATCATCTTGTATGGTAATGACTAGGTCTTTTCATCTACAACATCCCACCATGTTGTTGTATCTTCATCGGAATAGACAACTTTAATGGCCTTATTTTTGCAAAAATAGTCAAGGGATTTGTGACATGGTTTATTGCAAATATAAAAAATAATTTGGTTGCTTTGAAGATGAGGATCCTTGTGTTTGAGAAGAAATTTATTTTTTTGTGGCATAAGAAATATGCTTTGGAAATTGTGATGTTGTAATTTAAGCTTATGCTTCCTATGTTTCTTTGTGGCTTTGCACTGAGATTATAAACATAAACATGGTGATTATACATAAAAAATAAATCAAGCTTAGTGATATGTGTAGTATGTTGACATCATGGTATGATCAAAATATAATTGTTTGATTCTTGGTATTCCATAGGTTGGTTAGATAGTTAAAAAATTAGTATTCCATGATGACATTTATATGTATCTTCTCACATGAAGGTGTCAAGGATAGAAGGTTGGATAGAGATAAGGTTGTTTGGTGGAAGGTTGATTGTATAAGAAGGGTTTCATCTGACATTGCATATTGAGAATTTTTAAGGGACGTGTTGTATTTAGTCTTTGATTTTTGAATAATGTAATGATAACTATATTTTGGTTGTGGGTTTTCTCCCACAATGGTCTATAATGTAAAAATTGGTGTCTTATGTAATCTTGTGTTTGCATATAGTTCAATTTGATTTTATTAACATTTTTATGTATACATTTTTGAATACTATCTATTAGTTTTGCTCACATAATCATAAGTTTCTTTATCTTAACTTATTTTAATAATCTACAATAGGGGTAATTAATCCCCAATAGAATGGAGTTAGAAGCTCTTGAATAAAATAAAATAGAAACTATAGACCATCAAGCACATTTGAAGTATCTAACATTATTCCTTAATTATCAACCTTATTGTTATCAACTATTACAGGCACTCATTTAAACTTCTTGACATCTCCAACCATTTTCTCTAACATTATAATTCTCTAACCACCAATTGTGATTGGTCCATACAATTAAATACTAGTATTGTGGCCCTCCTTTCCAAAAGGATAACATGGTATAGTAACTCAAGGTTGCATGGAATATTGATTACTCAATTATTAAAATCTCAAGGAATTGGGGCTAGGGTGAGTATCTCTAGCCTACTCCCTAATCATGTAATTCCTCTAGTATTTCTTCTATTGCTCACTCTGAGCATTGCCTCTACTAGGTTTACTACCTTGTTAGCCTTATTATGCTTCCACCTCTAGTGCTATTTCTATTGCTAAGGGGTCATAAAAGGTATAGAAGAATCATAAAAATTACCTTGGGTTGTAGCTAAGACTCTTGAACCCTAGGCCTTACCTAATAAGGAGTAAATATTTGAACCCCAAATTTCCCTCCATGTCATATCACTGTTATCATTTGATAACTTCACCTTCTTCATAATGATCTCCAAGGTCTCAAGGGATAACAACTAAATAATTCCCATAGTGCAAGAGTTCAAGCCTCTCATAAATTAGTTAATGAGAATGTTTTTGATCAAGTGTGGTGTTTTCACACTTCCTTGAATTGAAGAATCAAATATCATACTAAGAAACCATCATACCAAGCTATTAAGATCATAAAATTCATTGAATTTTCACTAGCTAAAGTTATTTGGAATTTTTCATGCATGAAACCTCTCCAAGAAGATTCCTCACATGACAATAGCAATATCCAAGCCATAATTCTACTCCTTATAATGCAGTTAGGAGGAATCATACCCATAAAGATGCATTATGGTGTAATGAAGTGAATTTTCACCTCTCACAAATTCCCCGTTTGCATCCCCTCATCTTAGAAAAATTAAATCCAACAATGCATTTCCATTTCATCCACTCACTCTCCACCCACTTGGAAGCTGTCTGTAGTGTCAATAGGGGAATTTTCATTAGGGATTCTAGCATAGCACGTAGACATCTATGTGGTGCACTTTCGTCCTAATAGGATTCCCGCCTCTGGAATTTGCAAAGGTGTTACACTTCTCCATTGGCGATGAAGAGTAACACCCCTACGCCCTTGACCAACCTCAAACGGCTCTTTTGGGTGACTATTCACTTCAAAATAATTCATTCTTCATTCAATATATCCTCTACACACTCTTCTTGATTATCTACACTCTACTTGCTACTACACACTCCATTTTTCTCACCATTGTTGAGGCTCTAAAGCATTACTCTACTGAATTTTACTCTCATTGTTGTGGTGACAATTGCATCTTCAAACTTGTGAGCTCACATCTCCCTTCATGTGCTCAAGGGTACCTTGCTTGGAAGGTGATTCATTTTAGCATTGTTACTTGATGTACATAGCATAGTTTTGTTGCCATTGCTTGGCATTTCCTCCATTGCTTTCTTTATCGTATTTTCTATCTCGTGGCTATTATGGCTATTCGTGGAGGTGGGAACATTGAAATGGGGGTTCGACCATGGAAAGCCCCAAAACATCCCCAACATTTTTCCCCATTCTATTGTGTGTAGGTTTTGCGTTTGTGTGGATCTCACGAGAGGCTAGACCATTCATAAGTTCTATTTCCATCACCTTTCACCCTTGTCAAATTCTAGTTAGAAATTTAAGGCATATCTCTTGTTATTTCATTATTTTTTCATTTTCTACTCTTGTTATTGCATTAAACTGTACTATTTAAGTTAGCGTACTATTTAAGTTAGCTCATTTCTTAAGGATTTGCACTGTATTTCATACTTTATGTCTGTATGAATTCCGATGCATCTGTGAGATGCCAGGGTGCCATGTTGTCGTCCCTTAACCCCCTAAAACTCCCAGGTTAGTAGAAAGATAGCAGTATTGAGAGTGCTCTTCTTTCTCTACCTTAAAAATCTTAAAAATTTCCTAAACCTTCCATCTAGCTTGAGGTAGATTAGGGCAGCTGATCGTTCTAGACCCTCCTATGTACTAGGGTCCTGAGCATTTGATCCCCCTCCTCTACATTTTGGTGAACCCAACATGAATCTTGTGATATTCATTTTTTTGTGTTGAGGTTCTCTTCCTCATGTCTGTGTAGGTTGTGAGCTTGAATATTGTGAATCTTTATGAGCTTCACAACTCAATCTACAACCTCTAGGAACGTGTTTAGAAGAAGTGTGTGACATCAACACTTGGGAATGGACTTTACGAGGGTCACTTCGGCTCTTGCCTCTCAGGAGATGGTTTCAACAACAGAGGTGAGTTACTTCGATGAAACCACTCGTTCCCCTACACCTCCTTCTTCCCCTTTGCCTTTGCCTCTAGACAAAGGTGAATTCATCCCTATTCCTACAGAGCATATCATGGATCTAGATAGGGGGCTATTCAATCTTGCAAAATCATTTAGAGAAAGATCAAAGCATGGCTAGGCCCACAAGGGTTACCAATGAAATCAGGTATATGTTAGGAAAAGACTGGACAAGCATAGAAGTTCTTTATGGTATTATCTATTTAGTACAAGCATGCGTCCCCTCTTACAACCCCCGGTCAAGAATTACCTAAGGTCATGAGCATGACACCTATGAAAGAAAAATTAGTTTCTTGATGCCTGTTACGTCGATATGCATGGTTGAAATAGGCCCTCCCATTAACATGCCAGCTCCTAATCCACATCTTATTGTCAAGGAAAGTAGGATACCTCTATGATTTGAATTTCTTCCTCTTGGGGGCAACCCTACTTTTGGGAATAGAATTTATCATGGAATGGGGGTTGGTGGTTCTGATATGTCTCGTGGTGGCTCCAACGATGGCTCTGGTGGATGTCACAGTGTTGGATCTGGCAGTGGCTATGATGGTGGCTTCAGTGGAGACCACATTGGTGACCCTAGTGGTGGTTTTGGTGGTGGTCATGGTGGTCGCTCCAAAGGTGGTTCTGGTGGAGGTTCCACTGGTCCTTTGTCATCTTCAAACCCTATTATGAATGCTCTTAGATAGAATATGGGTCAAATGCAAAACCAGTTGGTGAATCTGTCTTAGGCCTCTGCCCAGACCATCTTTTAGCCCTTCTTTTGACATAGCCCATTGTCAGTGATAATTTTGAACACTCCCATCCCTCAAGGGATGGAAATTCTTAAGTTTGAAAAGTATGGTGGTAAAGGAGATCCCCAAACACACGTGTCATCTTTTAATATGATGTGTATGAATTTATTTCATCAAAATGCTCTGATGGCTAAACTCTTCCCTCGATCTCTCAAGGATACAACACTAGAGTAGTATCATTCCTATCCTAAAAATTCTATATCTCATTCAATCAACTTATAATTCAGTTTCTTCAGTAGTTCTAGGCTAACATCAATCTGAAGATGACCTTTTTTGGATCTCGTATGATGCAAGCAGGGAGAGCATGAGAAGATCATTGATTTCATTACACAATACCAAGCGCTCTTTTTACAAATATCTTACCCACTACTTGACTTTGATGTACAAAAGGTGTTCATAGGTAACTTGCAATGATCTTGGCAGGAGAATTTTCCTTAATGAAATACCCATCTTTCGTACATTTGTGTGTTGTGTTGTGGGAGTACCAACAAACGGTGGTTCAATTCAAGGGATCCTCCTTGTGCTCCCATCCTGAAGGAAGATCTATAGTGTCCATTTCGGGAAAAGGAAAATTTGTCACAAATGTAATCGTCACAACTAACAATCGAGGCTTCAAGTGCAATAGACAATTTACAAAATTATTTGAGTCTTGTTCTTCTATTCTGTAGAAGTTGTTGAAGGATAAGATTATAACATTAGAAGATCCTCGACCTTTGAGGGAGCCTTATCTCGACTGGCATGATGGAAATGCATTTTTCCAATACCATCGTGTCCATGGGCATTATATTGAATGTTGCATGCACCTACGTCATGAGATACAAGATCGCATCGATGATGATACCATCCATCTTGATGGTAAGAAACAAAATGTGAATAATTCAGTGGCTAAGGAGAATAGTGAGTTGCAAATTTATACAAACCCATTCCCATCTCACTCCATGAACTTAATTATTGATCCTTCTAATGCTTCTCCTAAGGCCTCAACGTACATAAATGTGGTCTAGTTTACTCCTAGTTCTCCCCCTCAACCTACAACTAGCTTGCCAAGTGTGACTTTCACCTTGTAGGACTTACCCTTGAAAAACAAAGCCTCTCCCATATATATTCTTGGTCACCTTAATGGAAGCATTGTGACAGGAGTCCTAGTCGACCCCGAGAGTCGCATGAATTTTATCATGAAAGAGATTCTTTTGTTAAATTCTTTATAGAGGGAGGAATATGAGAAGACAAAAACTACTATACATACACATGATGGCCTCTCTCTTGCCCCGTATGGATCTATAACTCTTTTTTTCCTAGTAGGTCATAGCACTGTGGATACCCCTTTCGATGTCATTTTGGAATCTAACCTATTCAAGGTGAAGTTGGCCATCCCTTGGCTAGCTTCCATGAATGGAGTCACTTTTGTAATTCACAAGTGTTTAAAGTTCTCTCACGTAGGTGTCATGCATGTCGTGCATGACACAGGGTGTCAGCCATTGGTATCCTATGGGGGTTATTCCTTGGATCATTTTTTACCAACCCTAGTCAGTCCCCTCCCTCCCAGAACGAACCTACTTTGTCAAAATTATGTTAAGTATAAGACCGGGGGCCGAGGACAGCCAAAAATGACTCACCCTATAGCACAGTAGCAGGCTGCCTCTTCCTCCTGAAAGGGGAAGGGGAAGCCTACCTGCACTCAGGGCCCTTCTTCTTCCTCCCCTATTGTCCCACCTATCGCTTCCTCTTTCCCTACTACAATTCCCTCAACTTCCACTCCTATTCATCTCTTAGGAAGTCTGATAGTGCCCACTTGGAAAAAGGCCAAGCGTAAGGCATTTAAACTTTCTATCTTACCTGCAGTGCCTCAACTCATTTTGTATGGTAAGAGGAAGGGTCCCCATGGAGTGTATTCTATATATTAGCCTTTGCATCCTCCTACTACTCCTACCTCCAAGGTAGTGAATGAGAAGAGGCCTATCACTAAGGCACTCAAGCATGCTCCTCCTGTTGTTGTTGCATCATCTTCTCCATCTCTTCCTCCTACTCCCATCTAGGAATCCCTCCCTCCACCAAAAATGGATGTGATGGATACTTTGATGGCTAAACAGTAAATAGGAGTCTTCCATCCCTTCTCAGGTTGCAACCTATAGCTCCTGGAGTCATAGAAACCACCTTGCGCATGAGCGCAAGCATCAAAGGAAGGCTTTGTCCGTTGAGTACGATGCCTTACAGAAGAAGGAAGAGGAGCCAGTATCTCTTGCTTCAACATCTTTTTTTGTGTCCTCCTCTTCCACTCTTTTTTCTTCAGTTCCCTCCATCTCAATCTTACCCCCGGCTCCCCCTATGAGTGTGAACAATCCTCACCCGAAGAGGGTGCAAGTATTCATTGCTCCTTGAGCTGAGCCTCCCCTTTTGATGTCCCTTCCAAGCATCCCACCCTTTTCAAAACCCATTGACATGTCAAATACCTCGGTGGTTTCTGCCATGGTTTTCTCCTCTTCCTCTTCACCCTCTACTTCATCTGTGGGGATCTCACATCCTCTAATGAAGCGAATATGGAGGATGACCTTGCTAGCAATGACAGTTGGAAGAACTGTTCGCCTTCTTCGAAGGGTGTTTCTGCATTGGCTTGCATCATCCTAGTGACAGAGGAAGGCTCAACGTCCCCAAAGTTCATCACTGCTCCTGAATCATTCAATGAGGCTAGTAGTGGATATCGAGCACCGCCTTCCTCACCTACTGAGTTGGCACATTGCACTCTTGTAAAGTGCATGCTCAACTTTATAGATAATGTTTTGGCCCTATCGGCAATTTTTGCGAGATCGCTGATGTTTACCTCACAGAAACTGAGTGGAGAAGACCTCGAGGGGCCGTCTTCCTTGGCTCTTGTTGTGGGATATTTAGAGGTTACCCCCCCTGATATTCTACCCTTGCAGGCTCATCTTCCCTCCCCTTATGATGATCTAGACTAGGAGAATGATGACCTCTTGGTTGATGAGGACTAGGGGGCACCTCTTCTTTACTTGTAGATTAGATTGTGTGTGTATGTGTTGTGCTCCTCATGCTTGTTTTATATGTTTATGGATGACCCTTTTCACCCTCGTAGGTTCTTAGATACAGGATTTTTTTTGTGTCGTAAAACTTCCTCTATTTGTCACATCATTCTTCTCTTTGTTGTGTATCAATTTTTGACAATTGGGAACGATGCAAAGCATTGGGGGCATTTAGGCCTCCCTTCAATGTTGATCCAAAAAAAAAAATCATTTTTTTTCATGTTTCCTTCTTCACATGGTCTGATACGGTAGGGGGTTGATGACAATTCATTTATATATTATTATACTTATCTATCTATATTTATGAGTAGCTCTAGCCTTGAAATATCAAATCCCCCTATCTCTCGTTTGTTATGTTATTGTCTATCTTTTTCTCTTTACCTTTCTCTCTTTCTTGCTTTGTGATGTTGTGGTGCTCATGTGCTTTCCCTCGCGTGTGTGACAACATTACCATGGTTACATCTCACCATGTTTCATAGGCCACAACATCACTTTTATTCTTGATTTTCTCTCCTTTGGATGTCGCGTGCCTCCATGCTTGGCATGCACCATCCTTAGGGAGGCTATCATACCACTTCAATTTTTGAAAGATGCATTCGATGGCCAATGAATCTCTTCTTAAAAAAAATTATTTTTCAAAAATTGCATTCTTTAGCATTCCTGGATGAATTTTTCTTTCATCTCAGATTCATAGATAGAATATGTACTCGCCCTCACAAGGTAACATTATTTCTTTTGAATTCCTTGATGAAATGAATATTTCAAAAGGAATCCTTGATGCTAGAATCATTGGCAAAAAATGTTGTTTCTTTTCATAAATGTTATCACTTTCAAACAGAGCATCCCTTGAGTAGATCCCTTTTCTTTTGAAGGGTTCCCAAGGGACCCCTTTGAAAGCTCTTCCTTCAATTGTTGATTGCCTGCAAATTGTCTGTGTTTATGCCTGTGTGGCCTCTTTTTGATATCTAACATGTTTTGTCTGTGGATTAACATGTTACTTTGCAAGTGCACCTATGAAGTTTCTTTTCAATCAAACTCTGTAGATCCTCTTACATTCGGCTTCCTTGAGGACCGAGTACTTGGGGGGCACCTCCTTTGCAAGTTTGAGGACCTATGAAGTGCTTACATCTTGTGGGATCTCTTTTTTTAACTTTGTAGCTCCAAGGACCTACAAAGCCTCTTTTTTCACCCTTCCATAGGTCTACAGATCTATGATGCATTTTTTCAACTCTCATTGGGTCTAAGGACTTGTGGAGTCAGCTTTTCTCCCTGTTCTTTCAGGTGGGTCAGATTGTGGTCTACTTCCTCGATGGTTTAGGTATACATTTCTAGACCTTTTCAATCTAATTTACCTCCCATATGGTAGCACATATGCTAACTAAAGTGGGGGAAAAATGTACAATAGAGTGAATTTTTGCACCCCTCGCAAATTCCCTATTTGCATCCCCTCACCTTATAAAAATTAAATCCGACAATGCATTTCCACTTCATCTACTCACTCTCCACCCACTTAGTGACTATATGTAGTGTTGATGGGGGGATTTTCATTGAGGACGCTAGCATGACACATGAACTTTTGTGCGACACGCTTCCATCCTGACAGGATTCCTACCTCTGGAATTTAGAGAGGTGTTACACTTCTCCATTGGTGATGAAGAGTAACATCCCTATGCCCTTGACTAACCTCGAATAGCTCTTTTGGGCTGCTATTCACTTTAAAACAATTCATTCTTCATTCAATCCATCCTCTACACACTCTTCTTGATCGTCTACACTCTACTTTCTACTACACAATCCACCTTTCTCACCATTATTGAAGCTCTAAAGCATTGTTTTGCTAGATTTTACTCTCATTGTTGTGGCAATTATTGCATCTTCAATCTTGCGAGCTCGCATCTCCCTTCATGTGTTGGAGGGTACCTTGCTTGGAAGGTGATATACATTCATTTGAGCATTGTTAGTTGATGTACGTAGCAGAGTGTTGTCATTGCTTGGCATTTCCTCCATTGCTTTATTATATTTTCTATCTCATGGCTATTCTAGTTGTCTATGGAGGTGGGAACATTGAAATGGGAGTTTGACTATGCAAGCCTCAAAACAGCCCCAACATTTTTCCCCATTTTGTTGTGTGTAGGTTTTGCATTCGTGTGGGGCTTGCAAGAGGTTAGACCATTCATAAGTTGTATTTCCATCACCTTTCACCCTTATCAAATTCTAGTTAGAACTTTAAAGCATATCTCTTGTTATTCCATTATTTTCTCATTTTCTACTTTCGTTATTACATTAAATTGTACTAGTTAAGTAGTTAGATCATTTCCCAAGGATTTGCACTATATTTCATACTTTTTGTCCATATGGACACCAGCACATCAGTGAGACGCTAGTGCGTCATGATGTCATCCATGTTTTGTACTATTTTCCTCTAACAGAGAGCTATCCAAGGTACGGTTTAAAATCTGAAACCCTTCTCTCTTAACCCCTTGAAACTCTCGGGTTAGTAGAAAGATAGCAGTAGTGAGAGTGCTCTTCTTTCTCTACCTTAAATGTATTACAACTTTCCTAAACCTTCCATCTAGCTTAAGGTAAATCAGGGCAACTAATCGTTCTAGACCCTCCTGTGACTGGGGTCTTGAGCATTCAGCCCCCCTCCTCTACAAATGGTATAGTATGTTGGAACGTTTTTGTCATTGTGCCAAAAGATCTTTCTATTAACACCTAATACAAATGCCAAAGATAAAAAATTCATGGGTGGTGATTAGTCCATGTCTCAAATTTGAAGGGAGATGTTGGCAATTAGTCCAACAATCCTCCCTCAGCGTCACCTGAGGGGATTCAAACCCGTGACCATGACTCTGATACCATTTTTTGGAACACGTTTTTCGTTATGCCAAAAGATCAACATGTTAACACTCGATACAAACACCAAAGATAAACAAATCCACGAGAGGTGGTTAGTCCATGTCCTAAATCCAAAGGGATATGTTGGTGATTAGTCCAACATAGTATGCCTTGGTGTTAGTCTCATAATGTTGCATAAAAAAAACTAATCAAGTGTTAATAATTAGGCCTCTACCTTGGTTCCCTTAGTGGAAACCACAAATGTAAATAGGTGGAGTTGAAGGAGATCTCTCATATATCTTGTTAACACACCATGATTATCAACCCTCTAGCTAGCCTCCTAGCAAGGCTATTTATCCTCTCTAGACTTGTGCAAAATTTTAGAGCATTCCCTTCCTATATATCAAGAAACCTCCTTTTTCTAGTGAATATTGAGAAATATATAAATTATCCTCCTCTTATCTGAGGAAACCTTACTAGTAGTTCTTGTATCAACCCCACAACCTAAGAAAAACTAACTAATTCAAGTTGAGCTCACTATACAATAGGATTCTCCTATCTTTGGATTTGTAAAGAACCTTTATTATATTTTTCAAGACTATATTGATAGTTATGGTGGAAGTGGAACTTAGGAGGCATCCTCGTTCATAAACAAGTTACATGGATTAAAACACACACATTAGTCCAATCACACCCACATGCATCTAAACACAAAATAATTAGCTTACCACTAGCAACACACAACTATCAAACACACAACCCAAAAGCTTCTATTGTTACAACCTAGGGCTCTCATACGAAATGTAATTCCCCAAGATTTCACTTGAGGCATTACTAGTTAAAGAATATATAAAAAATTGCAATACAGATATGACACCAAAACATCACAATACACACCAATACACTAGGATGCCACATCACAACACAACATTAGAAGCACATCACGCTAATGAAAAAAACATTATGATAGAAGTAGAAGTGTTAACCTTGTCATGTAATAAAATCATCATGACAACTGTACAAGAGGATAGTGTTGCCTCTAGTGATGTGATTCGGGAGAATCCTAGGGTGTAAGAGAAATATTATATTAACTAAAAATATTTTCTTTTTTTTTTGTTTTGATTTCACATTTTTATTTGCAATCTAGTCTTTAGTTAGTCACTAAATATTGTATTGCATTTCACCATAGTTATATATTTAACCTTGCACTATGATATATATGTCCTACTATGATCCTTCAATGTCATTCACTGTAACACTAATCTTCTCCCATAGTTAATCAAGTAATTGTAGCGGATTAAAATATGGTTAATATTAGAGTTAAAATAATTTATAATATATAATGTTATCAAAATAGATATAAATAGCAATATACACTATACATGTGATAATTTATAAGAACACTAAAAGAAATAATTAATATAATAAGTTGAATAACACAACCACATAATTCCATCAAATTAACTTCACTCATATATAATATTCTCAATATCTATTAACACCAGGGTTTCCAATACTTATCTGAATCAGTGAACTTGGATTGGTCATTCTCACACTAAGAAGATTTCAGTGATCTTATCCTCATAGCCATGGCACATCCAAGAGGAATCAATTCTTATTCGTAACTAACACACATGCTTCTTAAGCATCAACCCTGACTAGGATAATCTTGAGTGTACATTTTACCCTGAGTTAGACACACATTGTGTGCCCCTTCTCACATGCCCATAGGCCACCAAAACATCTTCTTCCTTGAGTGATCTCCACACCCTTTCCAAATCTCACATGAAGGCTTTAAATAACATTTTAAGAGGTGGTTACCAAACCATCACACCTTTCACAAAAGTCTCCTTTTAATAATTATTTAAATAATTACTATTTGTGAACCCTTTTATAAAAGTTTTTATAAATATTTTTTATTAATCTCTGTTTTAATCAAAGGATCATAATAGATCCTTTAATTTTTAGCTCCCTTTTAATTCTAAAGGGTTATTTCATAACTTTATCTTCTCTTGGGAAAAAATTCACATAACATTTCTACCCCTATAAATTAGTTGTTGTCTTCAATAGCATGAAATACATCTACATCACAACTTAAAAAATGCACAATCAATAATTTGAAGATAATTACATTGAATATTTTATTCTTTATAATTTTTATGTTTACTTCATCTAGATCTGTTTCTTCTTTTAATTCATAGATCTCTCTTTTTTCTTTTTTTTTTAAATTCACAAAATAATTTCAACTGAATCACTTTGACTATATATACATATATATATCCTATTAAATATATCATGAATTTACAATTGAATAACTAATGCTATTCTATATGTTTAATCTTGTATCTTTCAAATTATCAATTTTCTCTCATGTAACTCATTATATTTAATATAGGTGTTTTAATCATTTATGTGTAAACATAAAATTTACAAAAGCATTATCATGTGTTGGCATAACATTTACCTAGTGAATGGCATGCATATCGTATAATATATAGTAACTCATCATTGAATACTATTTAATCTATATACTCAAAATATATTATGAGATAATAATCATGCATTCTAGACTACATGAGTATCCTCCTTTCCTATGCCAAATACAATTGAATGGAAACAAGTACACAATTTCCCTTAAAAGAGTTCATATCACTTCACATAGTCTCTAAAACAAAGGTGAAACAAAGGTTTGAGGAAAGTATGAATCCAAAAAGGATGTAATGTAAATTGGTTTATTACTATTGTCAGGGTATTTATAATACCCAACTTGGTCACAAATAACATCAAGGATGAATAAGTAATCAACAATGATATGAAATTTTAAGAATCTTAGTCTTATAT
The DNA here is from genome assembly GCA_007258455.2 of Sequoia sempervirens. Taxonomy (NCBI): domain Eukaryota; kingdom Viridiplantae; phylum Streptophyta; class Pinopsida; order Cupressales; family Cupressaceae; genus Sequoia; species Sequoia sempervirens. Next base: position 5,678 of record VDFB02344602.1, on the reverse strand, counting down.
AACAAAGCATGTGTACAAGGTTATTGGGTTGATCAAATCTAATAACAATGTACATTAAAACAAAAGATGGGACAAAGAATATCAACACATCTTAAACAAAAAATTGAAAAATAGTAAATTATTATCACCTAGAGAATACTTTGTTGTAGCCTAATAATAGTAAATTATTAGATTGTGCATGGAAAAAGAATTAGTATAAATTGATAAATTTAATTTTCTTAGAGGCTGTCTCTCCCCCTATAAAAATTTAACATGCCCCCATGTTTGACCCCAAAAAAGTACATTTGGTTTCATATCTTATAAACATGTTATCTTATTCTCACCCGCTGATTTCAAACATGCTTCCATTTTTTTTGCAAGTTTAAGATGTGAATTCATAGACTTGTGGGTTATGGGCCTAAAATATAACTTACATTAATGTTTATTTTGAATAAACATAATAAGCATTGGCATATGAAGAATCATATGTCAATCATATTGTAAAGGCATATGCCACGGAAATTTATGACTACACTAATTAATGATATAATATACATATTAGCTATCACATGATTTTTTGAGGCACCATGTAACTTATTAATAAGGATCGGTATAATAGGGTATTTTGCTATATTTTCAAATAGGAAATAGACATCATGCATTTAATTGTTACTAATAAAGTTAGAAATACAATTGAACTCTCTAGTAAGTAAATAATATTGGTTTGCCAAATACACAAACTTTGACTCATGTGGCACTCAACCATTCACCACTCTATATGCAAACCTCTTAGAAGATCTATGCATTAGTTCTCTAACCATTAAGAGTCACCCAAATGTGTCACCAAGTCTCCCTTTTCTACTATGAGTCATTGCAACCCTTGAACTTAGAGGATTTTTTCAATACAACATCCTATGTTCAAGTGATATAATATTGATTATTCTCTATAAATTGTATGCCCTTCATTTTATTTTATTATTTTCATAAGTAGGGTTTAAAATTAAAAGTTAAATTTCCTTAATTCCCTACTATCTACTTTGCTTTAACCCCTAGATATTAAATTCATGGAGGGCGAAGGTATGAGGGCATTATATTTTTATTAAAGTATATATTAAAGGTGTTTATTTTAAGATTGGGTATCCACATAAATAATCAGAGTATGATAAAAACATATTGATGGTTTACATTATATATACTATGATATAAAAATTAATAAGTCATAAATAAGAACATTATAGAAAGATTTTTAAAAGATTGGTTTTGTCATAAGCCACACAAGGCATACCAAGTGTGCTTGATGGGGTTCTATAACAATTAAATAATTTCTTCCCCACTCGTACTCCACAATACTTCAAACTTAGTCCTTTAACAGCATGGTGAAAACACTCATCGATTATGTACTTTAAATTAATTAAGGTATTAGTCTTCTACTCTTTGCCCTCTACCAAAATGATTCGAGTGAAAAATCTCATCAATTATGCATTTTTAAAGTAATTAAGGTATTAGTCTTCTACTCTCTGCCCTTTTCCAAAATGATTCGGGTGAAAACTCTCATCGATTATACATTTTTAAAGTAATTAAGGTATTAGTCTTCTCTCCACCCTCTACCAAAATGATCGGGTGATAACTCTCATCAATCATGCATTTTAAAGTAATTAAGGTATTAGTCTTCTCTCCACCTCTGCAAAATGATTCCTTAGGTTGAAGTACATGAGTGGTATTCAATTGGACACATACAATCAAAACAATTATTTGCAACTCCCAACATATAGATATCGCCAAAACATAAGAGAAGTGAATCAACTTTACTCTAAGTGCATTAATTAACTAGAACCATAATCATTCAAGTTAAGTGAAATTTTATTCATGGTTTGCCAAAGAAGTCACAAGATACCTCTAAAGCAAATAAAGCTCTTTTGTTTCTATGAAGGTGTTCAACATATCACAATCAAACATTCATGCGATCTTTGGCTGGACATAAGAAATCATGCTCAAATGAACCCCAAAAAGACAAGCTTGGAGATATAAAAGTTATAAGCATGATGATGTTTTAAATTTTACCATGTAATTCTATTCATCACTTTCTATTTCTTCTAATATAACTTGTAAATTATTAGTATAACCTAACATAATTGTCCTATAAAAAAAATGGTAGAACCCAAGGATATCACGTCTCCTCACTTTCAAGGGTTTGAATTTTATTGGTTAAAGTTTTCCATTCTCATTGTGGAGATCCAACTTTAAATCACCATAAGGACATCTAAAATGGAATTCTAAGATGTAAGAAAAATTCAAAGATAGGAAGGCCTGATCAATAAGCTTTGATACCAAATGTAACACTACTTTTCTCCCAAAGTTAATTAAGTATTTGCAGCAGATTTAAATATGGTTAATACTAAAGTTAAAATAATTTGCAATATGTAATGTTATCAAAATAGATATAATGTACACTATACATGTGATAATTTATAAGAAATGTGTCATGCCCTAAATTTACACCTAAGGCAAAAACACAACTAACAATTTTTTATTTTATAAAAACATATTTACACTACTATTTTTCCACCCGTTGTTGCATATAGAAGTTTAATTATCATCATTTCATCGTTAATATCTAATTTCAATAACCAAAGCCATAAATCTTTTACTAATTAATACAATAATAAATTCTTTATTTATTTATATTTACAAACATATTTATATCTATGTTTATATTTAACCATTTCTATCTTTACTTAAATTATTTATTCTCTATACTTATAAAATAAATAAATATTTTATTTATTTAATTAATCTTTTAGGATAACTAATTTATCCTTACATAAATATAATTACTAAAAAAGAACCATAAGTAAAAAAATTAGCCTTATAGATATAAATATATATTAAAATTGTCTTTGTAGAAATAATTACTTCTAAAATAGAAATATACTTTACTAATCTTAAGAAACAAACTTTAAATAACTTTTAAATTAAAAAGTAACATTTATATATATTAGACTTTCATCAGATGCCTTTTTAAATCCCCTTAATTTAAATCATGAAGCTTCCCAACTACAAAGCTTTTATTTTATGGTTACCTTATTTTCAAGTCTTTTTTTTTCCTCCCTTAAAAGCATGATGGAATGAAAACTAAGATAAGTTTAAGTAAAGCCATGCATGTTCTTTTTAGAAAACTAAAATCTTAATAAATTTAAGATCTTTCCCCACCTCACCCCTACTTACCTCACCCCTACTTAAGCACCTCAAATACGGGTTATATAAAATAATTTCAAAAGGATAAATCATACGTTGCTTCCTTTATTAGCTTGATCTCCATTCTTATATTTTGATCACATATACCAATAACCCTAAAATCTTTTTATGATAGGGGTTTGTTTTTTTCTTTTTCTTTGTGTTGAGGTGGTGCATAATAATGGCTGATTTTTTTGTCAAAATTATACAAATTGCTCTGTTAAGAAAACCAGAGAGTGTGAGATTACAGGTAAAGAGACCAACATCCTTTCGGTAAATCGTGGAAACCCAAAAATTCTCAGAGGGAAAGGTCACACAACAAATACAGAGGGCTCCATGAATGATGTCATGATTAAAAAAATAGAGTTTCATAGACATTTTCTTTTACTTGTGGCAGAAAGAGACTAGAGCGACATGGCAATGGTTTTTAAATCCATTTTAAAAAATGATTGAAGAAAATAAAATAGCGATGTATTAGTCTTTTTAATCATTCCTTTGACTATGAATTCAAATAAGCCTACATACTTAATTTTAAATCTAAAATTCTAGATCTAATTCTCCTCTGTGTTTTGCAGTATAATTTTTTTTTTGTTTTCCATTTTCGATGCACAACTAAAATTTAAGTATGTTTTTTTATTATATCAATCATTTTACTACGAAACTAACTCTTAAATCTCAATCTATTCTTGTGTGTTGTGTAGGAGATAAGAATCCATGGAAGGAGCAACAATATAAGATTTACTAATTCTTAAAATTTTGACACAGATCTTGGAAGGCTATACACAGGTGTATTAAAAAGAAGAGGATCTTATTGACAACTAAAATGATAACAAATGAATACAGATTCAAAGATAGCAGTGCAATTTCATTTCAAGACAGAAAATTCTTGCATACCATATATTTTACATAATTATTTTACAACAAAATTTCCAACTAATCAATATAGAGTACCACATTCTCAATTGATTAACTTGAGCTTTAAACATAAAATTCTACATCAATCGAGAAAACTATTGGTATATTTTATTTTCATTTCTAATTCATTGAAGCTACATATACTACAACCAATCCATTTTTCTGAGATCTAAAGTTTGATCAAGCCTACTATCTCAATTTTAAAATCAAAATAAATAATAAACATTTTTCTGTTGGGCAAAACAATTTTTAGCCAAAACGTAATTTTCCCTCCCGAATCACAAAGAAATAACTTTTGTTTTCTTATAGGAATGAATTTATAGAATAACAATTACATATTCTGGATGAACTAGAATACTTTAATAAGTATCTCTTTTCAATGGCTATTCCTTTTTCAGAAAATATCACATAAAAAATATTGCAACAATAAATCTGAGAACATATATAAAACATCTACAATAGAACATCGGTAGTCTTGAACTTGCATCTCCTTAAAGCTGTAAGCTTCCTTCAGATCTGTAGACCTACACATAACACAATTCTTTTTCTAAAGTGAATGGGGTGCTCACCACCCAACTGTAGATCGGAAAACCAGTCACCCCCGAGCTTGGAGGGCATGAAAGGAATTTGGTTACACACACTCTCAAACATGCATCAACGTCAACCACACAAATGAATACAATAACACGCAAAACCCAGGGATTCACTTGCACATTGAATCTCCTCAAAGATTCAAGAAAGGGGGAGACTTAGGAGATATCACTACTCAATGGGGAAACATGTATATTTAAATAAAGATCTATATAGTATCACAACTTCTCTCCACTTCTCCATCCATCCAACTCCAAAAAATAATCCTGGGCACTCATACCCAAAAACCCCATATTCCAATAATGTGGGTACTCATACCCAAAATCTCCACCTTCTCAAAGGTTAGAGTTTTCCCCATTGGAGGTCCATCCTCTCTCAACCCCATACTTGGGAAGCTCTCAAAATCTAAGAGAGTCATCTCCATACAACCCAATAGAATAAAAACAACACAATAATACTTCAAATGAAAACTCAGTCTTTTCAAAAATAAATAGATCCAACCAAAAACAACACAGAGGGATTGAAACCAACCTCTTACACTTTCGAGGAAGAAATTTTTGGAAGCACCCCAAACTTTTTCTTCGGACTCTCTTTCACCCAAAAAAAACTTCTTCGAGAAAAACCCCACAAAAATGAAAGATTACTAGTTTCCAAAGAATATCCAACCCTCCAACAATCCAAAAAGAAAGAGATAAAAAAAAGTCTTCCAAAATTTGTTTCCAAAACCACTCTTGCTTTAAAGCACTAAAGACCAATGAGGATCTTCTTCAAATTGATCCATTTACAACCCATTTCAAATCCAAATTCGTCACCCTTACATCTAGGCCTTTTTGAGAGGTCATATATTTATTTTAGTTGAAGATATAACTTGAATTAAGTGCCTAACTATTGGGTTAACACCCTAGGGGTTTAAAGAAAAATAGAAAAAACATAATTTAATCACCTTTTTTCAACCCTTT
>VDFB02344601.1:0-23207 GCA_007258455.2 Sequoia sempervirens | reverse complement strand
TGATTTTTGGCTTTAGTTGTGTTTGCAGCATGATTTTGATCTAAATTCATTCACCTCTCAACTCCTCAAAATTAGAGTCCATTAATTTATTTTTGAACTTTATTCAAATTGGGCTTGTGAGAGCTAGAAATTGTCTTCTTATTTAAATTTTGGGGGGATTACAAAAATCTCATGCCCAAGCATGTGGAGGTTGTTTTTGAATTCTTGTAACTCATTGGCACATTTAAAATTTAGCATTATATTGATAGTGGAGAAATCCAAGCGCCTAGGAAAAGAGAGTGGAGTGGGATCATGAGAAGGCAAAATTTCGAAAATGAATTGATTTTTTCCAGGGAAATTGAAGGGGGGTTTTACTAAAGCCCAAGAGGGAAAAAAGGAATTATTATTGCAGCCAAGAAGTCTGAAAAATCCCATGCCCAGCTTTGGAGAGAGATTTTTCAAGTTAAAGAAAAGAAAACAAGAAGATTTGAGTATGAAAACTTGCCTTGAAGCCAATGGGGATGTCCAAGAATGAGGTATGAAGATTTGGAGTGTTTTTTGTTGTTGGAGCTGAATGAAGGTGTCTTGTAGAAGATTTTATGGCGTTGAGAGCAATAGGATGCCTGTAAAAGTTCTCTTATTTATTGTTGTGACAAGAAATTGTTGTTGTAGCTCTTTGAAGAAGCAAATAACAAAAATCAGCAAGTTGTCCCTATTTTTCTATCAATTCCTTTGTTGTTGAATTTGATTTGGGCTCACAAATTAATTGTTTTTTTATTTTCAAAAGGCTTGACTTGCCTATAGTTGAATGAGGGAACTGCAAAAACATCCAACTTAATTATTATATAAGTTTATAAGTTAAATATCAATTTATTATATTTCAATTTAAAATGGTGGATTTAATATTTTCTACATATTTTTTTCAAAATTGTAAAATATTTATTTTAGATAGGCCACAATTAAAAATGTTGTTGTTAGTTGACTATAAACTTAGTTAATAGTTATGCCTAACCCACAAATAGTACTATAACTCTCACTCCATTATAAAAAATGTGGGTCTAATATTTTCAACACTATTTTTTAGATAGGCAACAATCGAATATGTTGTTGCTATATAACTATAAAGTTACATGATAGTTACACCTAACCCACAGTACATACCATAGTTCTCACTCATTCATTATCATAAATATCCTTCTCAATGCTTATTTGATTCAACACATTCCTTTATATAGCATACATCGAGCATTCAAAACCATCAATGCTTTGTGTGCAACTTGATCTGTAATACAAGTTTTGAACCGCTGCCAAAATAGATATTAAACTATACAAAGTTTTGTAACACAAGCTTTTTCATAATAAATTTTGAATACTAGACATTTAACAATAGAGCATTTAGAATTGTCCTCGACAACTATAAACAAGTATTTAAAACACTGTTAACAATAATACAAATTATATTATATTATATAATATTAAACATAGGTTCAAAATATAAAACATCAAGCATTTAACTATCGCAATACTCAACACTAACACTTTGCTATTGCTATATCAAAAGCTATCAAGGAAGGTACTCACCACTACGTGGCACTTGTTTATCAACTTGGCCTCCATTTGTGTCTCGGTGACTTCCATTTGTGTTCCTGCAATGTTAACAATAATACAAATTATATTATATTATACATAAACATAGGTTCAAAATATAAAACACCAAGTATTTAACTATCACATACTCAACAATACACATCATATTGCTATATCGTGTTATCAAGGAAGGTACTCATACTCACTCACGTAAGTACCTCTGTTTATCAACTTGGCTCCTCCATTTGTGTCTTCGTGACTTCCATTTGTGTTCTACTGTTGAGTTAAAAATCACATTAATTCCAAATCTACAAAAAAAGTTTTTAAAGATCTATCACTAAATCTACTCTAGGGTTATCGTGGCACCACCAAGCCTCTAGTTTCAACCCCTACGGCTAAGATCAAATTTCTTCCAAATTTGATCCTAAACTTGTGACTTGCACTAAGGCATGCATGCCTCCCTCGCCCACTTCTTCCTGGGGCCAACCGCTTTCATGGGGCTGGCGATGAAGTGGGCTCTACCAGGGACTCTCAACCCCACTCTCAGGCTCCTCCTCAACGTGGATCTCACCCTCCTCGGCAGTCACCTTCTCCTCCTCCACAGGTTGACCTGGGGTGGCCTTCTAGAGGGATGACGGGGGGCAGCGGTAATACTTATAGGTGGCCCTCTAGTAATTCTTTTGGTGGCATTTCTAGTTGGCCAAATACTACTAAAGGGTTCCTGTGGTTGGATTTAGCAATCTCACCTTGTTGTCACTCCAAACCTCGTTGATGTATGGGGAAGAAATCAAATGGAAAGGACCCTCTACCCTCTATTGGCACTGCTATGGCTGCTTGACAACCTTTTATTTTATTATGTTTGTAATGTTTATTGCTTTATGGGCTCGGCCCATGTGACTCTGAACTTTTGGGCTCTGGCCATATGACTCTTGGGGTGTGTCTTTTTTACCACCCACCTCTTTTGTGAATAGGTATTTCTATCTTTAATTTAGATGCATGCCTGTTCATCAAAAAAACATAGGAGAAATCATTGAGTAGAGAAATGGGCATGTTACATCATCATAGAATTGAGCACAAGCCAATACTAATTGAAGACATTGCACTGAAATTGGAATTGCAGCTTCCTCTACCAATCTTGATTTCACCAAAGAACTAGCCATCGTTGGCCTACATGCTTCATTTCCAAGTCTACCATGCAACTGGTTAATGTCTACATCTCCCAACTATGTATCTCCAATCTCTACATAGGACGAGAATATCTTCAATGCAGGATAATAATCTTTGTAACCTCTCCTTTCATTGTTCTTGCATACTCAAAACATTATCAATTACAACATACACAAATTCAATTGAAAATTGGCACAGTATACCATTGTCCTCTTCAACAATGGCTATTTGAATACTACTTTCTTCTCCATCGCCTAATTGCAATACTATCTATCACCTTCCAAACACCAATTTTCATTCGCTTGAACTCACACCTGACGCACCTTGACAGTCTCCTACTTTTGTTACTCTCATCAAACCCTAACAATTAACCTAAACCTATATCACTGATACCCAAAAGTTGTAAACCTTTTCTACCAATCTATATATAATATTTTCCAAACAACATTTCAAAATGAAGCTATAACCAAAATCAACCAAACAAAATAATACAACAAAGAAATCAAAATAAAATGACAACTTCAAATGTATATGGATACTTACCGCCAAATTGCCGCTAGCACATAAATGAAAACACAATTTCCCACAATTGAAACACACACTGCAACACTTGCTGACCAAATCAAAGAGATCTACACCAACTACCCAAAACTCACTTAGTGTGCAAAAACATCCTTCCAACACAATTTGCATAGCACACAATAAACTACAATTTTGCAATATCGCAGTCATATTTAAAACTATGCAATACATTGCACTAATTCCATTTCATCAACTCATTAAAATATAATAAATGCACTAAAAACAAGATGAAAATCCCTTCCCACCACTGGCTATCAGGAATCGTACACATGATAAAGGACATTGTTATATATTATTATCCTAACAAATAGATCTCGCCATCCCATAATGTTTCTTATACACATCGTGTTCTGAAGGACCGAGAAATGAAACCTTGCCACACTAACTGATATAAAACTTATACCAAATATTTATTCCTAATATTTACCACATCCTGCAATCCCACAAAAACAACTCTCTCACACGCTTTACCACTCACCCGAACATGTGGAACACCCCCCACATATAAAAATATAATAATTAATTAAAAAATTTAAATTAATTATTTTCTAGAATCAATCTCAATTTATTTTTCATAAACATCAATGTTTAAATTAAGATAACACTGACACAAACCCAATAACCAGAATAACAATCCCAAAAAGGAATAATAATTAGTTAACTAATTAATAAATAATTATAAGTATTGAGTTAATTAATAATTGATAATCAATCAAAAATAATTTTTATCTTCACAAGTAGATTTTGCAGTGTTTTCACAAAGAATAAAAAAGTTTTGGTAAACAACGTTAACCCATGAATAGATCTTGAATTATTATATATTATTATATTACAATATAGTTGTAGTAATATACTAGATATTAGAATTATACTATTATAATTATTATAATAATATATTAATAATAAGTAAATTATACTAGAAGTAGTGGTCTTAAGCTTAAGTCGAAGGCATAATGAAGCACTCTTCTCCTGTATCTTCAAAACTCGCCCCCCTTTTGACAGTTGCTTCTATGGCACGCACAAAGATACCAATGTCTACGGTGAAAATGGAGATGGTGCCCCCTGGCGCAAGGGCTCAAGAATGCATCCCAATTGAATGAGCTTTGTGTAGACTCTAAAGGGTAATGCTAGGGTTTTTGATTTGTAGTTTGGGTGTGAGTGTAACCATAGCTCACGACGCTAATCCATGAATCAGTGGCACTATGATAATAGGGGGTTACGGCATAGCATGGCTGTCATGATATGTGACAAGGGTCCCCATTCTTTCCCTCACTTGGACTCTCAACATGTTGTCACCTCTGATAATAGTGTCGCGAGTTCGCATTTTCCTATCCGCCCTTCCTCAACAACTCCTGAAGTCTACTTGGATAGTCTGGATGTGGATCAAGAGGATTTTTTGTCTGTGCATGCCCCGATCTATCATTTTACAAAGACATGGTTGAAGTTATGTGACCTACATGAATGGGTAACGAAGAAATGGAGAGAATATATAGAAGGTAAAATAAGCATTTACCCCTATGCTAAGGGGTTTTTCATTTTAGAGTTTGATTCACAAGAAGACAAGGAATTGGTGTTGGAAAATGGTCCATGGATCTACCAAGGAGATTTTTGTACATGAAACCTTGGTTCCTTAATTTTGACCCGCGCACAAAAAAATTCACCACTGCATTTTTGTGGGTAAGTTCTAGGAACTAGAGTGCTTGAAGGCCATTGGAAACGGCCTAGGAAGGTATCATTACTCCTCCAAGGAAACTATGAACTATCAAAATTCTACGTGTGCTTAAATCTATGTTGAAATAGACTTAGCCAATGGCCTTTCTATCGAGATATTGTTGAAGATGGGAAATAGATGTAGGAGGCAACATATTGACTATGAAAATTTTCTTTTAGATGCAAGAAATATTTCTCAACAGAACACTTCTCTTCCCAATGTCATATGCAGTGAGATATAGGGAAATAAGCCTTGAGCAAACCGACATGGCGGATTGGGGCTAAATTTCAACACTATATCATTCCACCCAATTCCCTCAAGGATTCTAAACACTTTCTTGCTTCTCCAAAGAAAAGCATGACTTCCTCCCCTTCCCCTCCTGGGGCTTGACCTCTGATCTTGCCTAGTATCACCTCAAAGAATGCAAAGGAGGTAGCTTCTACATATTTCAACTCCAAGGGAAGTGAAGCCTCCATGATTTCAAATTATTTTGCAACAACTCGAGGCTTTTCAAAGTCTGGTGGTCTAAGTTCCAGGGGTGATGCTCAAATTGGCCAAGGAAAATCTAGAGAATTGAAGTGAAAGAACCCCTTGGAAAATGTAGACCAAAACACTCTGGCTTCCTCTCATTTTGAAAATGGTTGGATAGAGGTTAAGGGAAGGAAACCCTTTTCAAGGAAACACCATATGTTGCTCAAATCAGCCACAAAAGGTGGAAATTGTGGTCGAAGTGGAAAACTCTCAAAGAAGGGGCTTTCTGAGAACACAACAATTTAATTGTGTTGTAATTTAGCATTTTTCGTTTGTAATTCTAACAGCTCATTTGTGTGATTTCTTTTCTATAGCACTCCTTGTGGTAAGGGCATGCATTGATGTACTTGTTTTCATATCAATAAAAAACAATATATCATTTTAAAATCAAAAACAATATTTTATCCAAGCATAAATTATATTTTTAGCAAATACAAAACAAAAATGGTTGGGAAGTTTCAATGTTGTCGGGGCCCACTAGCAACGTGGCCACATTTCATGATCTTATCCATTTAACAACATTGTTATGCAGTCGTTGTGTGCACTGCAGACACATGTCCGCTTGATTAAATCATTAAATTATAAATGGGACCTCACAAAACTATGAGATAAGCTATCGTTTACCTAAGAAATTATTGTATTACCAATGTAGACAAATGCATTCATTGTTGCACCCAACAAATCATTACAAACCAATTTTTATTTAACTTTTATATTTAAATAGTTGACCCTAATTTTTAAAAGGTCAATAAATCTGAACAAAACCTTACTAGCCACATGGTCACATTTCACGACCTTCTCTATTTCAAAAGACCATTTTGCATTCACTATGCACCTTGCAAACATGTGTTTGCTTGATTAAATCATTAAATTATAAATCGGACCTCACAAAACTATGAGGTAAGGTATAGTTTACCTAAGAAATAATTTTATTTCCAATGTAGACAAATGTATTCATTCTTGGGCCTAATGAATCATTACAAATGAATTTTTATTTAAATTTTATATCCAAATGACTTCACCCTAATTTTTAAAAAGTCAATAAATCTAAATCAAACCTTACTAGCCATGTGTCTACATCTTCTGAGCTTCCCCATTCTAGAAGCACATTTCACATTCATTGCATGCATTACAGACACGCATCCCCTTGATTAAATCATTAATTTATAAATGACACCTTTCAAAACTATTCAGACCTTACTAGCCACATGTCTGCATCTTGCAAGCTTCCCCATTCCTCAAGCTCTTTTCGCATTCACTGTGCACATTGCAAACACGTGTCCCCTTGATTAAATCATTAATTTATAAATGGCACCTTGCAAAACTATGAGGTAAGGTATAGTTTTCCAAGGAAATAATTTTATTTCCAAAATAGAACTATGATTTATAGCATTTGACCACCATGGCAGGTTCAAGCAGCTTCCAAAGATTCGTCGGATGTAGTATTCCAAGCTACGCAAAGGCAATACAATCTTCAACTCCGCCCAGAAGATCAGGTCTCACTCATCATAATCTTGCCATTGCTAATATCATTCCTTTCTGTAAATGTAAATCACTCTCCTACAAGAGATTTTGCGTGCAAGTGTCTAAATGCCTTTAGCTGAGAATTACATTCAATTGCAGAGAGGAAAAGCTCTACCAAAACTGACCACGATACAAACATGCATCTTTTAGCAAATACAGCTAAAGAGGAAATTGTACCAACACTACAAAACTAACAAGCACACCGCACTAACAAGTTTACTTAAATATTAATTATAATTATATTATAAAATAATAAAAATTATACTAATGATAATAATCAGGGCGCATGTCATTCTCTCATGTGTTTTAGTTTTCCATGTTTTTATACACCTCTCCCTTGTAGGCTATTTACCAAAAATGCCACTTGTCTCGACAATGCAACTATCAAAATTAATTCTTTCCACTATAGACTACACGTGCCAATGATAAATACAATAAAGCACTTACTATTATTATAAAATTGTTATTTTTACACATTTGTTCACTAGTATATTTACTTACCAAACCAACCTTCAGTTTGCAATCAAAAGCTTCTAATTCAAAAATAATGGAGCTTCCAGAAGAACTCATTTGCTTTCATATTTTCACAAGACTTATCTGAAAGAATTTATTCGCTTTTTGTTTCTCACAAATACTTTGCAGCAGCTAAATCATTAAGGACAATCAAGTGTTATAGCTCTGATCTAGTACATAACAATGGCACCAAATTTATGTAAAGTTTTCCTCAAATGGAAGAATTGTCCATCGCATTTTCACTAGCGCATTTTACATAGGTTAGTAACTTATTTCTTTTGCTACCCAATTTTCTTTATCGATATTGGTTTGTTATTTTTCACTTCAAATTTCAATACAGACAATGGAATTGGCACACTTGGCCCTCTCACTTGAAAAGTCAGAATTTTATACTCAAAATTGATGTTGTTAACGGAAACTTTGAAGACAATATCCTATTACTATGTTGCATTCTCAAAAATTCCCCTTTATTGAGAACAATTATAGTTTATCTGCATAATGAATTGCACTATGCTGACTCTAACGCGGACCTTTAATTCGTAAATGGTCTTCTAGAATTATATGGGTCACACCCACAAACTGACATGTTATCGTCCCTATTTAGTTGATCCCTAACAAAGGGTTTTCAATTTTCTCTACCAACTCTACTTTGTCTAGCTATCTATCACTCAGGAATCACAACTGCTAATTTTGTAAACAAGAACTACTTTATAACAGCAAATATACAAGTATATTGTAAACTATATATTATTTATGTATAGTACTACACTACCTAATATAGTTCCAACATGCATTATACTTGCACTTTATAATGTTATAAAATTTGTTCTTTAAGTCTTTGCAAAAAGGATTTTCCCAAATCTATATAAAAAAATACTAATATTGAAATTTGTAACCTATTTCGCAGTCGCTTTTGTTGGCTTCTACCTACCAAATTCAAGTATATGTCATTGTTATTAAGGCACTTGCAAAGTACCATAAATTCTACACACCCTCCACTTTAAATATTGTACGAAAGCGCATCCTTTTTTTCAATTTGCAATAGTTTACTACTCTAGTACAAACCAATAAATAAATGTGGTATTGTAATAAATTATGCACATAGTATTGTGTTTTATATTAATTCTTCATATATTATCTTTAATAAAAAACTAAATAAATATACAACAAATATTAATTATTAATATTTATCAATACTAGAACACATTGCTCTCCCTATGTTTTCAAATCAACAAGACATAACAAATATAGCACAAATATAAACATAATAATTAATTAATAATTTACAATCAATCAAAAAACAAGATGAAGTGCAATAATAACTAATAATATTTCTCAATAATTAGTCTGAATAGCGATAGCTATCACTAAACGTGCCTCTATCACACAAGCCTTACACACAACACAAAAAAACTATCATGTCTAAATACTAAGTATAGTAAAGCATTGACTATCATTAAAACATCTTAAGAGGCCCTAACCTTCCTTAAAAATGATTATGTTCATTAGGTTAAATTAATAAAAAAATCTTCAATAATTACGAAATATAATTATCATTAATATACTAGACCGAGAACAATAAATTATAATAATACAAATTATATTATATTAAGTATAGGATCAAAATATAAATTATCAAGCACTATCGCAATACTCAACACTAACACTTTGTTATTGCTATATCAATACTTGTTCCAATTTCTCATGATAAATCACAATTTTTTTGTTAATTTTGTTAATTTGATTTTAACATTCTTACCCTACAAACATATTCCATGTCTTACCCTTCTCACGTTTCTCCATTTCCGCATTTAAATCAATGGTAATACTATTTATATTTTATTTTTATTACTTTATATTCAAACACCAATCCATATATCAACTCAATTACTTTTTTTACTAATTTAAATGAGATGAATTTAATTATTAAATTGAAGACACCATATTAGAATTTTATTTGCTTCAACCAATGGTGCTCTCGGATTTAGAACCGCTTCAAGATGTGAAATTCTAGCATGTGGTCAAACTGAGATCACTATTATGTTGTTTATGAGATGAGGGGGTGATGCAGAAGCATCTGGGTGCACGAGCAATCCTGCACACCAAAATATATATTCAAATATATATTTTCCTCTGATTTTTGGCTTTGGTTGTGTTTGCAGCATGATTTTGATCTAAATTCATTCACCTCTCAACTCCTCAAAATTAGAGTCCATTAATTTATTTTTGAATTTTATTCAAATTGGGCTTGTGAGAGCTAGAAATTGTCTTTTTATTTGAATTTTGGGGGGATTACAAAAATCTCATGCCCAAGCATGTGGAGGTTGTTTTTGTATTCTTGTAACTCATTGGCACATTTAAAATTTAGCGTTATATTGATAGTGGAGAAATCCAAGCACCTAGGAAAAGAGAGTGGAGTGGGATCATGAGAAGGCAAAATTTCGAAAATGAATTGATTTTTGCCAGGGAAATTGAAGGGGGGTTTTACTAAAGCCCAAGAGGGAAAAAAGGAATTATTATTGCAGCCAAGAAGTCTGAAAAATCCCATGCCCAGCTTTGGAGAGAGATTTTGCAAGTTAAAGAAAAGAAAACAAGAAGATTTGAGTATGAAAACTTGCCTTGAAGCCAATGGGGATGTCCAAGAATGAGGTATGAAGATTTGGAGTGTTTTTTGTTGTTGGAGCTGAATGAAGGTGTCTTGTAGAAGATATTATGGCATTGAGAGCAATAGGATGCCTGTAAAAGTTCTCTTATTTAATGTTGTGACAAGAAATTGTTGTTGTAGCTCTTTGAAGAAGCAAATAACAAAAATCAGCAAGTTGTCCCTATTTTTCTATCAATTCCTTTGTTGTTGAATTTGATTTGGGCTCACAAATTAATTGTTTTTTTTATTTTCAAAAGGCTTGACTTGCCTATAGTTGAATGAGGGAACTGCAAAAATATCCAACTTAATTATTATATAAGTTTATAAGTTAAATATCAATTTATTATATTTTAATTTAAAATGGTGGATTTAATATTTTCTACATATTTTTTTCAAAATTGTAAAATATTTATTTTAGATAGGCCACAATTAAAAATGTTGTTGTTAGTTGACTATAAACTTAGTTAATAGTTATGCCTAACCCACAAATAGTACTATAACTCTCACTCCATTATAAAAAATGTTGGGTCTAATATTTTCGACACTATTTTTTAGATAGGCAACAATCGAATATGTTGTTGCTATATAACTATAAAGTTACATGATAGTTACACCTAACCCACAACACATACCATAGTTCTCACTCATTCATTATCATAAATATCCTTCTCAATGCTTATTTGATTCAACACATTCCTTTATATAGCATACATCAAGCATTCAAAACCATCAATGCTTTGTATGCAACTTGATCTGTAATACAAGTTTTGAACCGCTGCCAAAATAGATATTAAACTATACAAAGTTTTGTAACACAAGCTTTTTCATAATAAATTTTGAATACTAGACATTTAACAATAGAGCATTTAGAATTGTCCTCGACAACTATAAACAAGTATTTAAAACACTGTTAACAATAATACAAATTATATTATATTATATAATATTAAACATAGGTTCAAAATATAAAACATCAAGCATTTAACTATCGCAATACTCAACACTAACACTTTGCTATTGCTATATCAAAAGCTATCAAGGAAGGTACTCACCACTACGTGGCACTTGTTTATCAACTTGGCCTCCATTTGTGTCTCGTGAACTCCATTTGTGTTCCCAATGTTAACAATAATACAAATTATACTATATTATATAATATTAAACATAGGTTCAAAATATAAAACACCAAGCATTTAACTATCACAATACTCAACACTAACACTTTGCTATTGCTATATCAAAAGCTATCAAGGAAGGTACTCACCACTACGTGGCACTTGTTTATCAACTTGGCCTCCATTTGTGTCTCGTGACCTCCATTTGTGTTCCCAATGTTGAGTTAAAAAATCACATTAATCTAACCAGGAAAAAAAAAAAGTTTTTAACATCCATCACTAACTACTCTAGGTTATCAGGGCACCATTCCAAGCCTCATTCTCAACCCCTAATACAAGATCAAATTTCTTCCGACTTGATCCTAAACTTGTGACTGCACTAAGGCATGCATGCCTCCCTCGCCCACTTCTTCCTGGGGCCAACCGCTTTCATGGGGCTGGCGATGAAGTGGGCTCTACCAGGGACTCTCAACCCCACTCTCAGGCTCCTCCTCAACGTGGATCTCACCCTCCTCGGCAGTCACCTTCTCCTCCTCCACAGGTTGACCTGGGGTGGCCTTCTAGAGGGATGACGGGGGGCAGCGGTAATACTTATAGGTGGCCCTCTAGTAATTCTTTTGGTGGCATTTCTAGTTGGCCAAATACTACTAAAGGGTTCCTGTGGTTGGATTTAGCAATCTCACCTTGTTGTCACTCCAAACCTCGTTGATGTATGGGGAAGAAATCAAATGGAAAGGACCCTCTACCCTCTATTGGCACTGCTATGGCTGCTTGACAACCTTTTATTTTATTATGTTTGTAATGTTTATTGCTTTATGGGCTCGGCCCATGTGACTCTGAACTTTTGGGCTCTGGCCATATGACTCTTGGGGTGTGTCTTTTTTACCACCCACCTCTTTTGTGAATAGGTATTTCTATCTTTAATTTAGATGCATGCCTGTTCATCAAAAAAACATAGGAGAAATCATTGAGTAGAGAAATGGGCATGTTACATCATCATAGAATTGAGCACAAGCCAATACTAATTGAAGACATTGCACTGAAATTGGAATTGCAGCTTCCTCTACCAATCTTGATTTCACCAAAGAACTAGCCATCGTTGGCCTACATGCTTCATTTCCAAGTCTACCATGCAACTGGTTAATGTCTACATCTCCCAACTATGTATCTCCAATCTCTACATAGGACGAGAATATCTTCAATGCAGGATAATAATCTTTGTAACCTCTCCTTTCATTGTTCTTGCATACTCAAAACATTATCAATTACAACATACACAAATTCAATTGAAAATTGGCACAGTATACCATTGTCCTCTTCAACAATGGCTATTTGAATACTACTTTCTTCTCCATCGCCTAATTGCAATACTATCTATCACCTTCCAAACACCAATTTTCATTCGCTTGAACTCACACCTGACGCACCTTGACAGTCTCCTACTTTTGTTACTCTCATCAAACCCTAACAATTAACCTAAACCTATATCACTGATACCCAAAAGTTGTAAACCTTTTCTACCAATCTATATATAATATTTTCCAAACAACATTTCAAAATGAAGCTATAACCAAAATCAACCAAACAAAATAATACAACAAAGAAATCAAAATAAAATGACAACTTCAAATGTATATGGATACTTACCGCCAAATTGCCGCTAGCACATAAATGAAAACACAATTTCCCACAATTGAAACACACACTGCAACACTTGCTGACCAAATCAAAGAGATCTACACCAACTACCCAAAACTCACTTAGTGTGCAAAAACATCCTTCCAACACAATTTGCATAGCACACAATAAACTACAATTTTGCAATATCGCAGTCATATTTAAAACTATGCAATACATTGCACTAATTCCATTTCATCAACTCATTAAAATATAATAAATGCACTAAAAACAAGATGAAAATCCCTTCCCACCACTGGCTATCAGGAATCGTACACATGATAAAGGACATTGTTATATATTATTATCCTAACAAATAGATCTCGCCATCCCATAATGTTTCTTATACACATCGTGTTCTGAAGGACCGAGAAATGAAACCTTGCCACACTAACTGATATAAAACTTATACCAAATATTTATTCCTAATATTTACCACATCCTGCAATCCCACAAAAACAACTCTCTCACACGCTTTACCACTCACCCGAACATGTGGAACACCCCCCACATATAAAAATATAATAATTAATTAAAAAATTTAAATTAATTATTTTCTAGAATCAATCTCAATTTATTTTTCATAAACATCAATGTTTAAATTAAGATAACACTGACACAAACCCAATAACCAGAATAACAATCCCAAAAAGGAATAATAATTAGTTAACTAATTAATAAATAATTATAAGTATTGAGTTAATTAATAATTGATAATCAATCAAAAATAATTTTTATCTTCACAAGTAGATTTTGCAGTGTTTTCACAAACAATAAAAAAGTTTTGGTAAACAACGTTAACCCATGAATAGATCTTGACTTATTATATTATTATATTACAATATAGTTGTAGTAATATACTAGATATTAGAATTATACTATTATAAGTATTATAATAATATATTAATAATAAGTAAATTATACTAGAAGTAGTGGTCTTAAGCTTAAGTCGAAGGCATAATGAAGCACTCTTCTCCTGCATCTTCAAAACTCACCCCCCTTCTGACAGTTGCTTCTATGGCACGCACAAAGATACCAATGTCTACGGTGAAAATGGAGATGGTGCCCCCTGGTGCAAGGGCTCAAGAATGCATCCCAATTGAATGAGCTTTGTGTAGACTCTGAAGGGTAATGCTAGGGTTTTTGATTTGTAGTTTGGGTGTGAGTGTAACCATAGCTCATGACACTAATCCATGAATCAGTGGCACTATGATAACAGGGGGTTACGGCATAGCATGGCTGACATGATATGTGACAAGGGTCCCCATTCTTTCCCTCACTTGGACTCTCAACATGTTGTCACCTCTAATAATAGTGTCGCGAGTTTGCATTTTCCTATCCGCCCTTCCTCAACAACTCCTGAAGTCTACTTGGATAGTCTGGGTGTGGATCAGGAGGATTTTTTGTCTGTGCATGCCCCGATCTATCATTTTACAAAGACATGGTTGAAGTTATGTGACCTACATGAATGGGTAATGAAGAAATGGAGAGAATAAATAGAAGGTAAAATAAGCATTTACCCCTATGCTAAGGGGTTTTTCAGTTTAGAGTTTGATTCACAAGAAGACAAGGAATTGGAGTTGGAAAATGGTCCATGGATCTACCAAGGAGATTTTTGTACGTGAAACCTTGGTTCCTTAATTTTGACCCTCGCACAAAAAATTTCACCACTGCATTTTTGTGGGTAAGTTCTAGGAACTAGAGTGCTTGAAGGCCATTGGAAACGGCCTAGGAAGGTATCATTACTCCTCCAAGGAAACTATGAACTATCAAAATTCTACAGTGCTTAAATCTGTGTTGAAATAGACTTAGCCAATGGCCTTTCTGTCGAGATATTGTTGAAGGTGGGAAATAGATGTAGGAGGCAACATATTGACTATGAAAATTTGCTTTTAGATGCAAGAAATATTTCTCAACAGAACACTTCTCTTCCCAATGTCATATGCAGCGAGATCCAGGGAAATAAGCCTCGAGCAAACCGACACGGTGGATTGGGGCTAAATTTCAACACTATATCATTCCACCCAATTCCCTCAAGGATTCTAAACATTTTCTTGCTTCTCCAAAGAAAAGCATGACTTCCTTCCCTTCCCCTCCTGGGACTTGACCTCTGATCTTGCCTAGTATCACCTCAAAGAATGCAAAGGATGTAGCTTCTACATATTTCAACTCCAAGGGAAGTGAAGCCTCCATGATTTCAAATTATTTTGCAACAACTCGAGGCTTGCCAAAGTCTGGTGGTCTAAGTTCTAGGGGTGATGCTCAAATTGGCCAAGGAAAATCTAGATAATTGGAGTGGAAGAACCCCTTGGAAAATGTAGACCAAAACACTCTGGCTTCCTCTCATTTTGAAAATGGTTGGATAGAGGTTAAGGGAAGGAAACCCTTTTCAAGGAAACACCATATGTTGCTCAAATCAGCCACAAAAGGTGGAAATTGTGGTCGAAGTGGAAAACTCTCAAAGAAGGGGCTTTCTGAGAACACAATAATTTAATTGTGTTGTAATTTAGCATTTTTTGTTTGTAATTCTAACAGCTCATTTGTGTGATTTCTTTTCTGTAGCACCCCTTGTGGTAAGGGCATGCATTAATGTACTTGTTTTCATATCAATAAAAAACAATATATCATTTTAAAATCAAAAACAATATTTTATCCAAGCATAAATTATATTTTTAGCAAATACAAAACAAAAATGGTTGGGAAGTTTCAATGTTGTCCGGGCCCACTAGCAACGTGGCCACATTTCATGATCTTATCCATTTAACAACATCGTTATGCAGTCGTTGTGTGCACTGCAAACACATGTCCACTTGATTAAATCATTAAATTATAAATGGGACCTCACAAAACTATGAGATAAGCTATAGTTTACCTAAGAAATTATTTTATTACCAATGTACACAAATGCATTCATTATTGCACCCAACGAATCATTACAAACCAATTTTTATTTAACTTTTATATTTAAATGAGTTGACCCTAATTTTTATAAGGTCAATAAGTCTGAATAAAACCTTACTAGCCGCATGGTCACATTTCACTACCTTTATTTCAAAAGACCATTTTGCATTCACTATGCACCTTGCAAACATGCGTTCGCTTGATTAAATCATTAAACTATAAATCGGACCTCACAAAACTATGAGGTAAGGTATAGTTTACCTAAGAAATAATTTTATTTCCAATGTAAACAAATGTATTCATTCTTGGGCCCAATGAATCATTACAGATGAATTTTTATTTAAATTTTATATCCAAATGACTTCACCCTAATTTTTAAAAAGTCAATAAATCTAAATCAAACCTTCCCCATTCTAAAAGCACATTTCACATTCATTGCATGCATTACAGACACGCATCCCCTTGATTAAATCATTAATTTATAAATGACACCTTTCAAAACTATTCAGACCTTACTAGCCACGTGTCTGTATCTTGCAAGCTTCCCATCTCAAGCTTCCTCGCATTCAATCGCACATTGCAAAACACGCGCGTCCCTGATTAAACTCAATTAATTTATAAACGGCACACCCAAAACCATGAAGTAAGGCATAGTTTTCCAAGAAAATAATTTTATTTCCAATATAGAATCCATATGATTTATAGCATTTGACCACCATGCCAGTTCAAGCAGCCTTCCACAGATTCGCTTGGATGTAGTATGCCAATTCCAAGCACGCAGCAGCAATACAATCTTCAACTCCGGCCTAATCTACCTATCATAATCTTGCCATTGCTAATACTATTCCTTTCTCAGAATGTAAATCACTCTCCTACAAGAGATTTCAAGTGTCTAGATGACTTTTAGTCAGAATTACATTCAATCAAGCAGAGGAAAAAAGCTCTTACCAAACCGACCATTTATACAACATGCATCTTAGCAAATACAAATTTAAAGAGGAAATTGTACCAAAATCAGAAACTAACAAGCACATCACAGACCGCATAAGTTTACTTAAATATTAATTATAATTATATTATAATAAATTAAAACAAATGATAACAATCGCATGACAAGTCATTCTCATGTTTTAGTTTTCCATGTTTCTATACACCTCTCCCTTGTAATGCCATTTCACCAAAATGCCACTGGCTCCCGACAATGCAACTATCAAATTAATTCTTCCCACTATAGGA
Organism: Sequoia sempervirens; assembly: GCA_007258455.2. Classification (NCBI taxonomy): domain Eukaryota; kingdom Viridiplantae; phylum Streptophyta; class Pinopsida; order Cupressales; family Cupressaceae; genus Sequoia; species Sequoia sempervirens. Next base: position 6,040 of record VDFB02344601.1, on the reverse strand, counting down.
CTACACTTTGCCAATGATAAACACAATAAAGCACTTACTATTAAATTATAAAATCATATTATGTGGTGTTATTTTTAGACATTTGTTCACTCGTATAGTTACTTACCAAACCACCCTTCAAGTTTGCATTGACAAGATTCTAATTCAGAATTAATAGAGCTTCCAGAAGAGTTAATTTTCTTTCATATTTTTCACAAGACTTATTCTGAAAGAAGTTAATCACTTTTCTCTTGTTTCTCACAAATGCTTTGCAATAGTCAAATTATTAAGAAAAATCAAGTGTTATAGATTTGATCTAGTACATAACAATGGCATCAAACTTCTGCAAAGTTTTCCTCAAGTGGAAGAATTGTCCATCAACTTTCCACTAGCACGTTTTACACAGGTTAGTAACTTCTTTATTTTTCCAACCAGTTTTCTTTATGGATATTGGTTTGTTGTTTTTCACTTCAATTTTCAATACAAACAATGGAATTGGCACAGTTGGCCCTCTCACTTCAAAAGTTACAAAATTTCATACTAAAAATTGATGTTGTTAACAAAAACTTTGAAGAGAATATCTTATTATCGTGTTGCATTCTAAAAAATACCCCTTTATTAAGAACAGTTACAATTTATCTGCATAATGTATTGCACTATGTCGACTTAACGCTTTGACCTTTCAATTTGTAAATGGTCTTCTAGAACTACATGGGTCAAACCCAAAAAGTGACATGTTGTTGTCCCTATTTAGTTGATCCCTAACAAAGGGTTTTCAAAATTCTCTACCAATTCTAGTCTATCTAGCTATCTATCACCTAGAAATCATGACTACTAATTTTGTAAACAAGAACTACTTTAGAGGTCAAAGAAATACAAGTGGTATTGTGGAACTATATATTATTTATGCATAGTTCTACACTACCCAATATAGTTCCAACATGCATTATAATTGCACTTTATAATGTTATAAAATTTGTCTTGCCCTTTGCAAAAAGGATTCTCCTTTTCAAATCTATATAAAAAAATACTAATATTGGAAATTTGTAACCTATTCTCTAGTCACGCTTTGTTGGCTTCTACTCTACCAAATTCAAGTATATATTACATATAAGTAATTTGCAAAGTACCATAAATCTTACACACCTCCACTTTAAATATTGTACCTAAAGCGATCCTTTTTCAATTTGGTAATAGTTTACTACTCTAGTACAAACCAATAAATAAATGTGGTATTGTAATAAATTATGCACATAGTATTGTGTTTTATATTAATTCTTCATATATTATCTTTAATAAAAAACTAAATAAATATACAACAAATATTAATTATTAATATTTATCAATACTAGAACACATTGCTCTCCCTATGTTTTCAAATCAACAAGACATAACAAATATAGCACAAATATAAACATAATAATTAATTAATAATTTACAATCAATCAAAAAACAAGATGAAGTGCAATAATAACTAATAATATTTCTCAATAATTAGTCTGAATAGCGATAGCTATCACTAAACGTGCCTCTATCACACAAGCCTTACACACAACACAAAAAAACTATCATGTCTAAATACTAAGTATAGTAAAGCATTGACTATCATTAAAACATCTTAAGAGGCCCTAACCTTCCTTAAAAATGATTATGTTCATTAGGTTAAATTAATAAAAAAATCTTCAATAATTACGAAATATAATTATCATTAATATACTAGACCGAGAACAATAAATTATAATAATACAAATTATATTATATTAAGTATAGGATCAAAATATAAATTATCAAGCACTATCGCAATACTCAACACTAACACTTTGTTATTGCTATATCAATACTTGTTCCAATTTCTCATGATAAATCACAATTTTTTTGTTAATTTTGTTAATTTGATTTTAACATTCTTACCCTACAAACATATTCCATGTCTTACCCTTCTCACGTTTCTCCATTTCCGCATTTAAATCAATGGTAATACTATTTATATTTTATTTTTATTACTTTATATTCAAACACCAATCCATATATCAACTCAATTACTTTTTTTACTAATTTAAATGAGATGAATTTAATTATTAAATTGAAGACACCATATTAGAATTTTATTTGCTTCAACCAATGGTGCTCTCGGATTTAGAACCGCTTCAAGATGTGAAATTCTAGCATGTGGTCAAACTGAGATCACTATTATGTTGTTTATGAGATGAGGGGGTGATGCAGAAGCATCTGGGTGCACGAGCAATCCTGCACACCAAAATATATATTCAAATATATATTTTCCTCTGATTTTTGGCTTTGGTTGTGTTTGCAGCATGATTTTGATCTAAATTCATTCACCTCTCAACTCCTCAAAATTAGAGTCCATTAATTTATTTTTGAATTTTATTCAAATTGGGCTTGTGAGAGCTAGAAATTGTCTTTTTATTTGAATTTTGGGGGGATTACAAAAATCTCATGCCCAAGCATGTGGAGGTTGTTTTTGTATTCTTGTAACTCATTGGCACATTTAAAATTTAGCGTTATATTGATAGTGGAGAAATCCAAGCACCTAGGAAAAGAGAGTGGAGTGGGATCATGAGAAGGCAAAATTTCGAAAATGAATTGATTTTTGCCAGGGAAATTGAAGGGGGGTTTTACTAAAGCCCAAGAGGGAAAAAAGGAATTATTATTGCAGCCAAGAAGTCTGAAAAATCCCATGCCCAGCTTTGGAGAGAGATTTTGCAAGTTAAAGAAAAGAAAACAAGAAGATTTGAGTATGAAAACTTGCCTTGAAGCCAATGGGGATGTCCAAGAATGAGGTATGAAGATTTGGAGTGTTTTTTGTTGTTGGAGCTGAATGAAGGTGTCTTGTAGAAGATATTATGGCATTGAGAGCAATAGGATGCCTGTAAAAGTTCTCTTATTTAATGTTGTGACAAGAAATTGTTGTTGTAGCTCTTTGAAGAAGCAAATAACAAAAATCAGCAAGTTGTCCCTATTTTTCTATCAATTCCTTTGTTGTTGAATTTGATTTGGGCTCACAAATTAATTGTTTTTTTTATTTTCAAAAGGCTTGACTTGCCTATAGTTGAATGAGGGAACTGCAAAAATATCCAACTTAATTATTATATAAGTTTATAAGTTAAATATCAATTTATTATATTTTAATTTAAAATGGTGGATTTAATATTTTCTACATATTTTTTTCAAAATTGTAAAATATTTATTTTAGATAGGCCACAATTAAAAATGTTGTTGTTAGTTGACTATAAACTTAGTTAATAGTTATGCCTAACCCACAAATAGTACTATAACTCTCACTCCATTATAAAAAATGTTGGGTCTAATATTTTCGACACTATTTTTTAGATAGGCAACAATCGAATATGTTGTTGCTATATAACTATAAAGTTACATGATAGTTACACCTAACCCACAACACATACCATAGTTCTCACTCATTCATTATCATAAATATCCTTCTCAATGCTTATTTTGATTCAACACATTCCTTTTATATAAGATACATCAAGCATTCAAACCATCAATGCATTGTGTGCAACTTGATTTTGTAATACAAGTTTTGAACCGCTGCCAAAATAGATATTAAACTATACAAAGTTTTGTAACACAAGCTTTTTCATAATAAATTTTGAATACTAGACATTTAACAATAGAGCATTTAGAATTGTCCTCGACAACTATAAACAAGTATTTAAAACACTGTTAACAATAATACAAATTATATTATATTATATAATATTAAACATAGGTTCAAAATATAAAACATCAAGCATTTAACTATCGCAATACTCAACACTAACACTTTGCTATTGCTATATCAAAAGCTATCAAGGAAGGTACTCACCACTACGTGGCACTTGTTTATCAACTTGGCCTCCATTTGTGTCTCGTGAACTCCATTTGTGTTCCCAATGTTAACAATAATACAAATTATACTATATTATATAATATTAAACATAGGTTCAAAATATAAAACACCAAGCATTTAACTATCACAATACTCAACACTAACACTTTGCTATTGCTATATCAAAAGCTATCAAGGAAGGTACTCACCACTACGTGGCACTTGTTTATCAACTTGGCCTCCATTTGTGTCTCGTGACCTCCATTTGTGTTCCCAATGTTGAGTTAAAAAATCACATTAATCTAACCAGGAAAAAAAAAAAGTTTTTAACATCCATCACTAACTACTCTAGGTTATCAGGGCACCATTCCAAGCCTCATTCTCAACCCCTAATACAAGATCAAATTTCTTCCGACTTGATCCTAAACTTGTGACCCCTTTGATCCACCATCTCCAACCATCAATCTTTAGTGGCCAAAACAAGAGCTCTATGACAAAAGAAAAGCATCACAAAAAGATAAGTTTCATTTGCAATTGTCACAAATATCTTGCATGGAAGAAATATAATGTTGACTAAAGGTTTAAGACACCCATTAAATCAATCTTCACTTTATGTTGAAATCAATCCCACATGGCACTATCGCCTATTACAAAAGATTGTTTTCAAAAAGCACACTCCCACCCTCTAGTTCTATTGCCCAACCCTTTGTTGTAGTCGCCAAGCCCTATGTTGCAATCACCACTGAGCTCGCAAAAGATCTCTTGCCCTCTGATTTTGTCACCTCATCCTCTATTGTGATCGCAATTAAACTCACCAAAGACTTTCTTGTGTTGCAATCACCATTGAGCTCGCAAAAGATCTATTGCTCTCTAATTTTGTCACCTCATCCTCTATTGTGATTGCAATTAAACTCACCAAAGACTTTCTTGTGGCTCCCACAAATGGTAATGCCTTTGCTCAAGTTGTTTTTAGGAGTGGCTTGGTGGCGGTTGTTTGCCCCAATGCTGCTCTCATGCAACTATGTTCATCCTCCTCTACAACACAAGCTTCCTTTGTTGGCTTAGGTTGCCCTTCTATCCCTGGTGTTGAATGTTCACATGCCACTAGTTTGTGTACCTTGCCCTCTGCTCAAATAGATCTTGGGGATGTCAGTGGTTTCAGGGCCAGTTTAACCTCCCTTATGGAGTCGTGTTTATTCGAGCACCCCTACTATTGGTAATGTGACTACATCTAAAGATTGTCAACAAGCTTATGCAAATATTGTAGGTGTTTGGGGTGCTCTCACCCTCAAGAGGGATAAATTACAACCCCTCCCTTGTGCCAAACCTTCTCCAATGGTGATTTTTGGACAAGATGTACTTGAAAATGAAGATTTTTATCTATGTAGGGGTTTGGTTTGAAGATTCGGCAATTTTTGGCCTTCCCTTCCCAATCTCCACAAATGGATCTTGGGTCCCTGGAATCCTATTGTCAAAGGCAAGATCGAGCTCTTCCCTTGTCTCAAGGATTTTTTTCATTGTGCCTTCGACTTTTCAAAGCACAAGGATTTGGTGCTTGATAGCAGATTGTGGATGTGGGGTGAGCATTCTCTCTCAATCAAGCCTTGGACTTCTTCCTTCAACCCCCTTTTTGAATCGCTCAATGTCAAGCCTATGTGGGTTTGCCTTCTGAATTTCCATCTTCAATTTTGGAAAGATTCTTGTTGTGAGGCTATCAACAACTCTATCGGTTGTTTCCTAAAGGTGGACCACTTCCTACATGGGGCATTCTACTTTTGCTCATACTCTAGTAAACATTGATCTCTCCAAGCCTCTTCACAAGGACATGACTTTAATGGTGGGGGATGAGCCTTGGACTTGACAACTTGACTATAAGGGTCTCCCCTTCAAATGTAGATGATGCTTTACTATCAGCCACCCAGCTGCTAATAGTTCACTTTCCTTACGCAAGGGCACAACCATGTAATGGAAGAATGCCCGCAAAGACTGCAACTATCCATACGTCTTACTTTCAAAGAGATGGCTCCTCTCTAGATGTTGAGTCTTCTCAAGATGTTGGATCTCATGCAATTGGGGTGACTCCGATGAGCCCTACCCCTACCACCCCATCAACTCTATTGGTGAGTCCCAACCATGACCTACTTCGATCACTCAGCCTGCTATGCCCCCAGATCCGCTTCACCCTAATCATGTGATGATCGTTTGACA
>VDFB02344600.1:0-18725 GCA_007258455.2 Sequoia sempervirens | reverse complement strand
TACCAAAACACTTGCCACATCAAGGGCACATAAAAGAGAGAACATCAACTGACAATCATCTCAAGCCTCTGGAAGCCAAAAAGAATGAAAACCCACAAACAAGGGTAAAATGAAGCAACACAAGTTTTTCCCCAATAATTCCAACACAAGGATAAAATTTCCCTCAAATATGAGATTAACTCCGAAAAGCCATACAAAGGAAGTTTCATCAAATCCCATCCACAAATCAATCAACTCTAAAACACAAATACAATCCATAAATCCATAATGGTGTCATCTCAAAAAGGAATCATAGAAGAAAATCAACCTTTAATTCAACAAAAATCATTCAACATCCAAAAACCACCAATTAGGCATTCCATGGGAGACCTCAATTTTCTCCTCACAAGAATCCCTTAGATTGGTACGTAAATAAAAATCAGAAAACATGGCAACAACAACAATTATCTATTCACATTATCAATCAGAACAAAAATCAATCTTCTCAACAAATAGGCCAATTACAATCTCAAGTTCTAAATAACTATCCATATAAGAACCTCATCGATTAGACACTCAAATTGTCATAAAGTGATCCACTAGCTAACAATCCAAATGAAATAATTAAGAATGAGAATTCAATTCAAGGAACAATTTATTTCGTTGAATCAATTTTATAAAACTATCATAATGAAGTCAAATAGAGTTTACTATAATACTTAACCATGGCCAAGGACACGCAATTCCATAAAAGTTCAGTACAAACACCCCTGACACGATACTCAACAATTACTTAATTAGAATATACAAATAAGAGAATCATTGTTCCTAGTAAATTTCTATAAGATGTGAGGAGTTAGATATTAAGATAATATAATATTTATTTAATTCTTAAACTAAAATAAATATAAAAGAATTAAAAGATATCACGAAATTAGTACTATAAAAATTAAATCACCAAATAAGAGAACATATAAGAAAAGGTCAATATATACTCCATATTTTAAATTTTTCATTTAAATAAATCTCAAGTTAAAATCTTTAACCTACCTTTCCATTCTAAATTAGATACAATGATTAATAATATTCTAAAAGAACATATGTTTCCTCTTAAAGTACAAATGTGAGGATTCTATACTTCACCATCCTTAATACATGATGACTAACTACATGGCAAGATTTCATACCAACAATTAATAACTTTATTTATTCAAAACAAGATCCTTTAATTATATATCACCTCAACCAATATCCAACCTATTTATATTTTTAGCTTCTAATATTGAAATCACTCCCCTAAAACTAATTAATCATTTTCCCTAATCAATTCAAGAGAAATAATTAAAAAGGAAGTCTCAATTCAAGAACAATTTATTTAAATAATTTTCCCTTCATTACCTGATTTAAGTAACTAAATTTCATAGTTCTCAAAATCAATTAATACTCTCAAACAAAAGAGTTCATTTGCTTTGGACATAAACAACTTTCTATAATTACTGCAAGAAGTTCATTCATTTAATCGAGGCTTCTAATAATCTAAATAAATAATTAAGTCAATTCCCTCTGAAACATTATTTTACTAATGGGTCAATTTATCCTAACAACACTACTAATTATAAGAAATACTTTCTATGATAACCAATTATTAACTAGACTATTCTCTCTTTAGATAACATAAATATATATATCAATCTAACAAAATATACATATAAAAATGCACTCGTACAACTTAAGTCTCAATGAACATCTTCATGTGAACAAGTATTCAAATAAATTCAAACTAAATAGTCCTTTCTAATATGAAATCAGTTAATTCATTTATCATTACACAAGTTAAAATATACTATTCATTTCAACATTCAGTACAAATATCTTCTAGAGGGAACCCGAACTTGTTGCCTGGAAAACTAAGAATGGTGGGAAGTTGTTCTCCAAATTTGAGGAGGCAAAGAATTACAGACCTCAGCGATTTACATCGATGGATTGATAAAGGCCCTCACTAAGTTGAATGGGATCGCACATCATGAGGTGCAGAGAATATCAAAAGAATGGCGTGGGTGGTAGGACCATAAACTTCATTCAAGATTGAAGGTTGATATTCAATTCCATGAAGGGGGTGGACACACACAAATGGTATGCAGGATAAACATCAAACAACGAGAATTACAAATGCATAATCTTCATTGAATACAAAATGTAAATGTTACAGTGTCAAGCATATATACAAAATGAAAATAGAGAGAGAGAGAGAGATAGATTAAAAATGAAACCAGTGAGATTATTTAATTTATTCCACCTTTGCAAGTCTAAACGTTGCAGCTATGATAGTTTTCCAATGGTTTCAGGGAGACTATTTAATTTTGTACAACGCCTCAACTCTAAATGCTGAAACTATGAGAGGTTGCCAAGAATATTAGAAAGTGAAGATTGTAATTTGGAAATATTGCTGTCTACTTGCATTATTATCAAATTCCAAATGTTATCCACAGACTTGAAGGAAAAGAGAGAGGTGAGAGCAAATACGTGACTGAAGAGGAGGAGAATTAATGAACAACTTTTCTTCCTGTTGGCAGCGAATTTCCAGAGACGCGCTCAGGTTGAAGTTTGGGAATTAAACTCCACCACGATCAAGGGGAGCATTCTATTATGCTAGAATAATGACAATATTTATATTTCAAGTGATTCAACTGCGATAGATTGTCAGAAGAATCGAGTAGATTATTTAAATCTTTAAACTTCCTATCATGTTTAAGCACTGCAGCTTAGACAAGTTGCCAATGAAATAAGAGAGATCATTTAAACTTTTAAACTTCCTATTATTGTAATCTTTGCTAGTGTCCTGGGCGCATGCAGTCATGATGGTTTAGCGGCTGAGGACAGAGTGCTACGCAGGATGAAGAAGTCTCAATTTAAAGGCTCACAATGATTCATGAGAAGCCTTATGATGTAAAGAATAAAAAAAAACATAGACAAAGCTCATGACAATATAAAGGACGCCTCCATCTACATCATCTCTTAGAGTACAATGATTACATAATGAACATGAAATAAGTTTGTTGAAACAGATCAAGAAACTTTAAAAAAAAATGCAAGCAAAAGTGGTTATCCGGAGAACCAAGTGGAAGAACAATCACAAAGCAAGCTTCCAGGAGAATTAACATAATACTTGCAGCAAGACAACCATCGAATAGCAAGAAATCCTCCCTCTGCCCTTAAATGAAATTTAATAACAACACTATTAACAAATTGCGAACCCATAGCAATATAATGAAGTTTTAAGAGGAAGGCAATCAAATGCAATAGAGAAAATCAATGGCCAACCTGAAACCTACGCTCAGAAGTGATGAGGATGAATAGAAGACCTCCACCTCACAGCAACAGATCCTTCCTTCACACTAGATCTCTGAAATTGATTCAGATTGAAAAACAATATCAACATAAAATCTGTGATCTGTAATTTTCTTTTAAAAGTATTGTGCAGAGCCCATATTCATTTCCCCCCCTGAAAGCTAAATAAAGTTATTATTTATTTTTCATATTCTCCAGTTCTCTTCGACTTCCAATTGCTTTATAGGTGTAGTTTCTTTCCAACTTTTCTTGTTTTAAGACACTTCAGCTTCCTATCCATTTAAATTCCTTATTATAATGATTATCTTTGAACAACTAATAAATTATTAATTATTATCGAATATCATTAAAGAATACTTTTTACAAAACAATTAGTTTATTTATTTATTAATAACTCTTTACTTAATATTTTATAAAACTAATTTATTTAATTTTCATCTTAATTTCTAGTTTTATTTACTCAATGCTATTTTAATTAATTGAGTACAAATTCCATCAAATATTATGTTAATTGCATAAACTAATCACACACAAAACAACAATAACGCAATTAAACACTTACAATAAAACCGAACGAGGGCACTACAAACTAAAATAAATGCAATTGACTAGTTGATATGATCAAAAATGCATGCAAAACTAAGATTTATGCCTTGTTTGAAAACACATTGTGATATGCAAAAACTATGAAATATGAAGAGATGGAAAGAAATATGCAAAACAGAAAGTACAGGGTCAAATCTGAGTGCACCTTGATGATATGTGAAGAAGCAAAAAGAGATGCTTTCCTTTGAAGCACTTGATAAAGATTCTTGCATTCTCAATACTATATGCTTTGTTTCTTTAGAAGCCTCAGATATATAATTGCAAATCATCTTCACTGTTTATTTAGCTCAAGGCATTTGATCTTATGGCAATGTTGAAACAAAAGATTGAATATGATACTTTTATTTTCCTTATATTGTGATGTTTCTCCTCTTTCTCTTTTTGTGATTATTCCTCACAGTGGACTTCCCTCCTTGTTTTGCACATTGATAATTGAATAACTCCTAATCAAATTTATTGTATGATTGCAACTACATTGATGTTGTTGTTTGAACAATAAAAAGGAAAAGCATGTACATTGCAATACTATTCTTTTGATGATAATGTTGAAGTTTCATTTTAAGGCATAATTTGTTGGCTTCATGAATATGTGATTCTAATATTTATCTTCCCATGTCAATGGCATAATGAAAGGGAGTATTCCCTTGGTAACATACAATTCACACAGTAGGAGCAACTGTTTGTCTTGTTAATTGATACAAGGCTGCCTATTATTATGAATCTTTACTACTGATTCACTTTTCTAATTTAGATGAACACTTTCTCTGCTCTGGGAATTGTATGCTATTGTTGCATACATCTTTTATCTTTTGATATGTTAAGATTGTAGTACCTCTATTCCTCTCTTGTAAATGAGAGAATGTAGTATGTTGGGCTCGACCCTTTTGGGAGCCCATTTTCCTCCACATACTAAAATGTTGAACATGATGAACTAATAATGAAATACGTACCTATATACCTACACAGTGAACAAACATGTTAGATATTATGGATACATTTATTGACGATTTGCTTTGGATATCTTGGATATAGTTGTTCATTTTTTATTTTCTTGATCAGTTATAAAGTAGCAAGTATTTCCTTGATTAGACATGTGTAGGATTTGTATGGAACCTCGAGCTCTAACATATCCTCTTCCACCCTTGCAGATTTCTTTCTTGGAGCAACAATTGGACAACTCAATGATGTCGGCACAACCTCTAACAATGGGATTCATCATTCACCAAGAAATGACAAGTCCCATATCTTATTTTATGCATTTCTTTTCATGTATTTACTTGCTATTTTATATCTCTCAGATATAGTTACTCCCACGGCTTCTGTGGGATTACAAAAACATTTCCTTTTTAATATATCAGCTATTTCATGTCATGCAATGACTTATGTACTTTCTTTTATGAATCACTTACATAATATGAAATAATTGAAAAAACCATTTGAAGCATATGTTTTGTAATCATGAGGAAATGAAAATTTTATTATACCTCTTTTTTAAAATGCCTTTTTTTTAACAAACAACAATAACATATTTAAAACATAAACTACAAAAAATAGTTTAGCTTCACAAAGATGTCCTTTGAATGTCTTCTTTCTTAATGAATCTTGATTTTTTGGTTTATTTGGATTGTTCAACATCTTTACTCAAACTATTGTATAATTCTAATAAACCAAATTTTAAAATCCTTCAGTCATAAATCCAATGTTGATTGGATTGTTGCATCAAAAATTTCCTACCCCATTTTAACAGCTTCTTGCAGAAAACCTTACTAATTGAGCTAGAAGCTAAAAAATAGTAACATTTCTAGCGACCTTCTAGGGGTGTTTGTCTACTAAAAAAATAAGATCAGTTGCCTTGCATATCCATTGGTCATGGAGTCCATTTTTTAGCCTCTTTTAGACTCAAAAAGCTTTTGTAACTTAGTTGAAGAAACCATATAGCAGCAAACAAAACTAAAAGAAACTAGCATAACTCTATTTAAGACAGCCAAAAAACCATGCAGCAGCTACACTTATTGAAAAGAAAACTAAATTGAAACTACTATGCAATAAGAACTTATTGAAAGAAAGCTTCTACACTACTATATACATCTGCAAAATTTTATCCTCAGTAACACTGTTTGACGTGAATCCCATTCACAAGGATTGAAAACTCCTCTCCATCTAGCTTTGAGAGATGGAATCCATTATGTTGTTTGCATTCTATGAAAATGTATGGGCCATCCCACATTGCATCAAATTTTGTGTGTTTTCTAGGTCTACTCTTAAGTTCATCCCATTTAAATACTAGATCTCCCTCTTTGAAAACCCTTGGGATTGCTTTTCTATCAAATGTCCTTTTCATTTGAGCTTGATGAATTTCCAAGTTCCCTAATGCCTCTTTCCTTTTTTCTTCCAGCTCCATTAGTTGTGCAATCCTAATCTCCATAGGTTCCTCTTCAAGAAAATTCAGCTCTTTGATCATTTTCAAGGTAGACAACTCAACTGATATAGGAATCTTGGCCTCTTTACCATATGCCAAAACATAGGGTGAATTACCTATTGCTCTCTTAGGTGTTATCCTATCAGCCCAAAGAGATAGATTTAGTTTATCATCCAAGTCCTTTGATTATCTTGGATTATCTTCTTTATAATTTTGATCAAGTTTTTTGTTAGTGGACTCTGCCTATCCATTACTCTAAGGGTAATAGTTTGAAGAAGTATTCAGATAAATATTGTGCTTAAAACTGACCAATCTGAAACTTTCAAACCTATGAATGTTAATGCATTATTAGAAATAATATAATTCAGTGTACCAAACCTAGAAACCAAGTCTTGATAGAAATTCAAGATAGATGTTTAATTTGCATCCTTTAGTGCAAATGTTTCAATCCACTTCATGAAAAAATTTGTAGCTATTAGTATCCATTTATTCCCAACACTTGAAGGTGGTTTTATGGGACTAGTGAAGTCAAGTCCCCACTTTCTGAAAGGCTACTCCACTTGAATTGGGTGTAGAGGTAGAGCTACAAGTCTCTACTTTGTTGCAAACATTGCACATTTATTACATTTTTTGACCCAAGCATGGGAATCTTTAAATAATTTACGCCAATAATACCCAGCTCTCATTATCTTCAAGGCTATGATTCTTGGTGCAAAATGGCCTCTAGAGGGCCCATCATGAAACTCTTTTAGAATTTCTCAATCTGTTCTAGTTCAACACATATGAGTAAAACAATATGAAAATCCCTTTTGTACAAAATTCCATCAACTAAAGCATAAGGCATGGCTTGAAACCTATAATACCTTCATTTGGACTTGTACAAACCTTCAAGATAGCCACCTATGTGCAAGTAATGAAACATTTTTTATATCCAATTTTTTGATGTACCTGGAACAACAGCTTGTTGTTCATTATTAAGTACTATTTCAACTTGCTAGTCAACTGGTTTGTTGTTTTCTTCATTACCAACAAGTTGTTCACATAGAACTTTGCCTCTAACAAGCTTGATGACATTAATTTTAATGTCATACTCCATCACTTTTGTGATCTAGCCTGCTCTTTTATTATTAATGTCCTTGCTGAGCAGAAAGTATTTGACTGTTGAATGAGCAACCAATAGCTGTATTTTTTTATTTGACAACATATGCCTAAATTTATTAAGGCTTCTCAATATAGTTGATAGATGTTTTTCTACAAATGAGTATTTAGCTTCATAATCATGCAGAACTTGACTAAAGAAAGCCACATGTTGCTCTAACCCTTCTTCATTTTGATGACAAAGCATTGTTGAAATTGTATCAACACTCCCAAATGCATATAAAATGCAATCTTTATCAAAATTTGGGTTAATAAGAGTTGGGGTTGTTGCAAGTGCCTCATTAATTTTCTTGAAATTTTTCTTACCTTCCTTAGTCCAGCTAAATGGAATGTTCTTTTTTAGCATAGTTGTGAGGGGCTGCAATAAAGCTGCAATATTAGGAATGAACCTCTTAACAAAGTTAATTATGCCTAGAAAACTCTACAAACTTTTCTTATGTGCAAGCAGTGCTAAAGCAAAAATAGTTATGATCCTTTCTAGGTCAATGGTGATGTTGTTCTTAGACACAATGTGTCCAAGAAGTTTCCCCACATGGACTAAGAAAATGCTCTTTTTCTGGTTTAGTGATACCTCGTACTCTTGAGATCTTTCAAATATATGCCTAAGATGATCAAAATTTTCATTAGCCTTCTTTGAAAAGATAGTAATATCATCTAAATACACAAGAAAAAACTTATTAATAAGGCCTTGAAAATCAATTTCCATTGCTCACTGAAATGTTGCCCTTGCATTAGACAATTCAAAGGGCATATTTTTGTAAGCCATAGTAGCCCACTTAGTGGTAAAGGTTGTTTTGAACTGGTCTTGTTCTTTTAAAAAAATCTGGTTGTACCCTAAATAACCATCTAGTAATGTGAAATGTTACTAATTTTTAGCTTCCAACTCAATTAGTAAGGTTTTTTGCAAGTAGTTGTTACAATGGGGTAGGAAAATTTTGATGCATAAACAATCCAATCAACATCGACTTTCTGAATGAAGGATTTTAAAATTCAGTTTATCAAAATTATGCAACAGTTTGAGTAAATTTGTTGAACAATCCAAATAAATCAACAAATCAGACTTCATTAAGAAAGAAGACACTCAAAGGACATCTTTGTGAAGATAAACTAATTTCTATAGTGTATGTTTCAAATATGTTATTATTGTTTTTTTAGAAAAAAGAAGGTAGATCAGAAAAGAGGTATTTAGAAAATTGTCATTTCTTCATGATTACAAAACGTATGCTTCAAAAAAAAAATTCAGTTATTTCATATTATGTAAGTGATTCATAAAAGAAAGCACATAATTCATTGCATGATATTAAATAGTTGATATATTAAAAAGGAAATGTTTATGTAATTCAACACAAGACGTGGGAGTAATTGTATCTGAGAGATATAAAATAGCAAGTAAATATAGGAAAAGAAATGTATAAAATAAGATATGGGGCCCGTCATTGACTGGTGAATGATGAATCCCATTGTTGGAGGTTGTGCCAACATCATTGAGTTGTCCAACTACTACTCCAAGAAAGAAATCTACAAGGGTGGAAGAGGAGATGTTGGAGCTCAAGGTTCTCTACAAATCCTATTAATGTCTAATCAAGGAAATACTTGCTACTTTATAACTAATCAAGAAAATAAAAAATGAACAACTATATCCAAGATATCCAAAGAAAATCATCAATAGATGTCTCTATTTTATCTAACATGTTTGTTCAATATGCAGGTATATGTACGCATTTCATTATTGGTTCATCATGTTTAGCATTTTAGTATGTGGAGGAAAATGGGCTCCCACAAGGGTCGAGCCCAACATACTAAATCTCTCATTTACAAGAGAGGAATAGAGGTACTACAGTTTTCACATGTCAATAGATAAAATATGTATGCGATGATAGCATACAATTCCCAAAGCAAAGCGAGTGTTCATCTAAATTAGAAAAGTGAATCAACAGTAAAGATTCATAACAATAGGCAGTTTTGTATCAATTAAAAAGACAAATAGTTGCTCCTACTATGGGAACTATATGTTACCAAGGGAATAATACATTTCATTATGCCATCGACATGGGAAGATAAATATCAGAATCACATATTCATGAAGCCAACAAACTATGCCATAAAATGCTACTTCATCATTATCATCAAGAGAATAATAAATTGTAATGTACATGTTTTGCATTTCTATTGTTCAAACAACAACATCAATGTAGTTGCAATCATACCATAAATTTGATCAAGATTTATTCAATAATCAATGTGCAAAACAAGGAGGGAAATCCACTGTGAGAGGAATAATTACAAAAAGAGAAAGAGGAACAGCATCACAATATAAGGAAAATAACAGCATCATATTCAAGCTTTTGTTTCAAAATTGCTACAAGATCAAATTCCTTGAGCTAAACAAATAGTGAAGATGATTTGCAATTATATGTCTGAGGCTTCTAAAGAAACAAACCATACAGTATTGAGAATGCAAGAATATTTATCAAGTGCTTCAAAGGAAAGAGTCTCTTTTTTATTCTTCACAAGAAAATAATACTAGAAGCAATGGTAGTCAAGAAGCCAAGTATAGAAAAGTAGAGGCTATATTCAACAATAATATCCAATGCCAGTTTCAAACAGTGAAGCCATAGCCTAAAACAGCTTGCAAATAATAATCTAGGCCATAGCCTAAAACATAGGAGATAAAGCTAGGAGCATGCACAATACAATGTAAGGGAAAGGGTAGTGTTCAATAAATTAAGAAAGGGATGTGTAGGGTTTTGGATTATACCCACACTATGCAATGGAATTAAATCATTTTTTACAACATTCTCTTGTGAAGCAATTGACTAAGATTTTTTTTGTTTCAACTATCTACCCTTACATGAAATATCATTGATATTATAATCTTACATGATCTAATCATAGCAAAGGTGATTATTACACTGTTGATCGCTATTACATAATATTACAAGGAGAAAATCAAATACCCAGTAGCAGTATTGGCCACGGCTTGTAAATAATTGAATGTCCATAACCAAAGAGAGGAACACAACCATGAGAAACACCCAAAAGCATGAGTAAGGCCGTGACCTTAGTTATGTGTTTCTTCACCAGAGCATAGAAATAGAGTAATAATTACTAAAAAAAAAAAACAATACCCAGATGTATAAAAGGCATGGTCACGGCTACAAGATAGAGAGGCATATGTATAACAAATATTTTAGTTATTTTACAACTATCTTGAGTTCAAATTGAGAAAATTTGTAGACAAGAAGTAAAGGAAATACATAGTTTTAAATGATTGGAGAACTTACCCTTTTTCTTACAAAAGAATACCTTCAAATGCCATAGCAAGAAAGAGCTTAAATAGAGTTCTAGCAATAGCGGTTTCAACTCAGAGAAGGCATTGATAGTGGAAAACACATAGAAATGCATCAGAAATAATGGAACCTATAGCCTCAAAGCCCAATAAAATGCTTCCAAAATGGAAAGAAGATTTATGACTAGGGAAAGCTTACCTTGAATTTTTCTATATAAATCTTTAGAAAATCATTAGAAACAGCTTGAATGTTGAAGTTCAAGCTTCAAAAGCCTACCCAACAGCAAGGTGATGCAGCAACACACCAAAAGAAGTGAATTATGAAATGAATGATTTTAGGTTTTCCAATGCCTTTTGTCATCGCTGCCCTAAATCAAATGTGGGTTTTTTAGATTTTTTTTTTAAAGAAAATCATTACATGGTATGTTGTGGTCTTGACTTGTAAATTCAATCAACCTAATCAGCTGAGGAGCCTGTGAGCTTGGGAGTAATAGGGGTGATAATGTTACCTTTGAAATTATCATTTATTTTTGAAGACTATCATTTGATTTTTGATACTAAGACATGTGTTTTGTGAGAACTACAATTGGGAATATGATATTATCATATGTTATAGTGAAGGAGCACTTTGCTTGTATATTTTGCATGATTTTGACAAAACAAACTTTGTAATTAAATATATTAAGTGTAATATTTTATTACCTTAATATTTACCATGCAATGTAAAAGGAGATAACTATCACAAGATAAATATTAAAATAATCACATTGATTATTTTTAATATTTAATCAAGCAGTTCCCTTTTTCCTAAAATCATGTAAGAGATACAAGTGAAGTAAGATTGAAGTCAGTGAGTGTCATCTAAAGTATGGCCATTATTCATGGAGATTTTTGAGACATATCTTCAGTTTTACATTAGTTTTGGAGGGATTTTGATCATGCACAACATGGGGAAGATTTTACAACATTCAGAGTTCAGTTTGCTTCAATTGTGGGCCCTCTTTTCGAGGCTTTTCATCTTTTCTTGTGAGGAGATATTTTAAGATATTTTTCTCTCAGTTTTCTTTCAATTCCACCTCTTGGCACCTTGAAAATGTCACAAACATATTAAAAATAAAAGAATAATGGATTACTACATACTATATTTAAATGAAGAGAACTACCAAAATAACATAGAAAATAAAGTGAGTATTTTTTAGTTACTTATGATAGAAATAACAAGTTTACTTAAATATCATGTATCTAGTTGTATATAATGTCAAATACATTTTAAAATAGAAGAAATTCATTAGGAGAGAGGGCCTAGATAGTTGCTCACCTTTTTGCACATCTAACCCCCAATTAATTTCTTTATAAATAATCAATACATGAAAATTATAAACCTTCTAAAATATTCCACATGTGGGTGTTGTCACAATAGTGGCTTCATACCCCGAGAGGAGCTTAATTTTGAATGTAAATCACATATTTTTAGAAAATATAATGATTTAAGCCTTAAAAAGTTTCATTTTAAGGATTCCAATTGAAGAGGGTTTGATCAAATCACCTTAGATCAAACCCCCTTGGATAGAACCTCGCCAGTTTTAAACCATACCTATAAATGCGTCTCCTTTACACCTATCAAAATGCTGATAAAAAATCACTTTTGATTTAGCTTTTGGGGGATCAAATGAATTCATTTAAAATTTATTTCAAATGATTATGGTATTCCTCATAACAAGTTATCCAATGAATATAATTTTAATATGTTTTGATTTTTTATGTATTTATTTTTAAATTTATTAAACATAGGTTTTTCATCGAAAATGAATTTCTTTGTTCTTCACATGTGGGAAAAATAGAATATTATAAAAAAAAATATATATATGAGTGCACTAGATATTGAAGTCCTTGATCCAACAAAAAAAAAAATTAAAATTTGACATATACAAAAAGTTTTCACGCTAAGAGTAACGGCCGCTGCTGTGTCTCGAATTTTGTAATTCGCTTGACTCTCGAAAGTTGATTAATAAAAATATTCAATAAAAACTATCTAACCAAGTGTAAGCACTAGATATCGTGAGTTGCTAAATCTAAATTTGAAAGAATTGGGACTTATCCTTCACGGAAAGCTATGCTATACCTGCAAAGGCCACTTTTAAAATGTTGTTTTCTAAAAATCAATTTTCATGGAAAGCAGGAATTTTGATTCCAAAATTTTGAAAAAATACTTTAGAATCTATAGACAAAATTTGATGAGACTCTAGTTTGCACCATCTTCACCTCACCAGCTTTAGCCGCTTATAGGTGCCTCAATGAAGATTTAGTTAAAAAATAATAATTTTGCTGTCCAGCTTGGCCAAAAATTGTAAAACCACTATTATGGGATCACCCATGTGCCAATAGTTGCTCACTTGTGCATGTGTAGTTAACCATAGAATATTAACTACAAGAATTGTGCAACTTTTTGCAAGGTTATTGGGACATTTGTGCATACATATTGATTAAAACCTTTATTAGGAGAATATGTATTAGAGGAATTGTGCAATATTTTTTGGTGGTTGTAGCACATGGTTATTGGGGCCTCTATGAATAGGTATTGGTCAACACTTTTGGACCTTTGTGCACCTAACAACTCATTTGAGGTTGTTGTAGCTACCCAAAAGCTAAAATAATAGTTTTAAGCTTTTAAGTCACATGTGGAGAAACCCAAAAGAAAATCATAAAAATCTAACTTTTAAGTCACATGTGAATAAACCCAAAAGAAAATCATAAAAATCTGATGTACCATTAAGGAGCTTATGATGCACAAAGTTATAGGGGTGATTATGAGCGCTCTCCCCTAATTGAACTCAAAATAAAAAGTCCATCAATTAAGATGAAAACTTTTTAAATGATTTTTAAAAATAAATTTAAATAAATGGTTTTGAATGAGTCTACACTAATCAACAAAAATCCAACACTATAAATCCAACACTATAAGAAAGAATTAAAATGATAGCCAGAATACCTTGTCTCCTTAAACGAGTGGTTGGGAACGAGTTTATTGCTGCAAACAGTAAGCAATTGTAGACAATGGCGGATCAGGCGCGGGAGCTCCATGTTGTGATGTTTCCCTGGCTTGCCCATGGCCACATAACACCCTTTCTAGAACTGGCCAAGAGCCTCCACAGTTACGGCCTCAAATTTTCATTTCTCTCCACTCCGCTTAATCTGGAAAGGATTAAAAAGCAAATATCGCAAATGCAGCCGTCACCGGGAATTGATCTAGTGCAGTTACCGATGCCTGCCGTCGATGGTCTGCCCACGGGCGTTGAGTCCACCTCAGATTTGTCCCAGATTGGAGCTTTAGGTCTAATACCGCTACTCTTTCAAGCCCTCGATCTCTGCGAGAAGCCATTCGAAGCGCTGCTGAAATTGCTTTCCCCTGATTTTGTGATACATGACATAATGCAGCATTGGGCTCCTCGAGTTGCCGCTAATCTGGGAATTCCCACAATAAATTTTGTGGTTCTTACCGCGACAAGCATGAGTTCCATGGCAGGGATTCACAGGCACCGATCGCAGCAGACCCCAACCGGCAGAGGATATGACTCTACCCCCACCAGGGTTCCCCTCATCGGTTGTCCGCCGTCGACTCTTTGAAGCGCGGAGATTTCTGCGCTTGCATAAAAACAAGCAAGATGGTGAGGTCGCCACCGTCATGGACCGCTTTGTCATCGCTGTGGAGGAGAGTTGGGCAACTGCCTGCAATACTTGCCTAGAATTGGAAGGCAAATTTGTAAAATACTTTGAAACGTGCACCGGGAGACCCGTTTTTCCCGTGGGAATTTTGATGCAAAATTTACCACCGCGGCCGGCTGCGGACCCGTGCTTGACCTGGCTGGACCGACAACCGCCTCGCTCGGTCGTGTTTGCGTCCTTCGGTAGCGAATGTGCTCTCACCAACCAACAGATCGCTGCGTTAGTTTTGGGCTTGGAAGAAAGTGAAATTCCCTTTCTCTGTATTCTCATCGGCTATGTGGCGGCTGAGCTTCCCCCTGGATTTGAGGCTCGCACGAGTGGAAGAGGGCTGGTAGTGACCGAATGGGCTCCTCAGGTCAACATTTTGAGCCATCCTTCCACGGGAGCTTCCCTGACACATTGTGGGTGGACCTCTATTACAGAAGGTTTAAGGTTTGGAGTTCCCTTCATTGCTCTTCCAATGCAGTACGACCAGGGTCTGAATGCCAGGCTGATTTCCGAGGAATTCAGGGTGGGATTTGAGGTGAGGAGAAATGAGGAGGACGGTTCCTTTACTAAGGAAGATATTGCTAGAGCTGTCCGAGTTGTGATGGTAGAGCCAGAAAGCAGTAAGATTAGATCTACTGTTGAAGAGATTAGCAGGTTTCTGACCAGGGATGATTGCCAAGTCCACCGAAGGAACATCCACAACTTTGTCTCTGCCCTGAAACAGAAGGCCTCAGATAAGCAAAATATTTGATTTTTTTTAGGAAAGCTTATATTATATTTATCGATGATATTTTTGATGGAATATATTTTTCTCATAATGTTCTCGCTCGAATATTCACTATCCATGTACGAGGCATCTGGTTTCCGTTTGAAATCATTTTGTCTGAAACCTTCTTGTTAGTATTATTTTTTTGAAGGACATAAATCTATTGGAAGCAAATTGGTGTTTAAAAGATATGTTAAGATCATAGTAATGAGAAATATAAATTATAATTGATGGTGAAAGGTTACTCTCAAGTTCAGAGGGGTCAATTATGGTGAGATTTTTTTTCTTATTTTAAAAATAAGATCTATTAAATTCTTATTATGTATTTGTATAGCTTATTAATTAGAGGTTGAGAAATGTATGTGAAAATGACATTTCTTCGTGGTAATTTGGGAGAGAATATTTATATGATATAGCAAGAGCACTATATGATTAAAGAAAAAAGTAATTTAATTTAATATAAATTCAATAAATCTTTGTATGACCTAAAAAAAAATTAAGATGTGGTATTAGACATTTGATATATATGTGTAGAATTTGGAATTTAAAATATTTAGATCTGATTACTATATTTATTTTAAATTTGATGGTAATCATTTTCTAGTTATACTTTATACATTGATGATATTTTATGTATTGACAAAGAAAACTATTTGATTTTAAAATTAAGAGCTCAACATTTATAAAAATTTGAAATAAAATATCTTGGTGTAACTAAACATATTATTGCAATGAAAATCAAAATAGATAGAGAGACAAGAAATTTATGGCTTGGTTAGAGTAAGTTTGTCAATTTAGTTGTATACAACTTTAATGTATAACACTGTAAACTATTTTTTATTCATGTTATAGTGAGAATGAACTTATCTATTACACATTAGCATGCATTCCCTTAAGAGATACAAGATATGATCAAAGTGGCTTGCCATATTTTATTTGAAATACTTATATATTATATGGTCTATACTAGACTAGGAATTGCCTAAGCAATGGGAATACTTAACCAATACATGTCTAATCCTAGAAGAGTTCATTGAGGTGGGGTACTTCAAAGTACTCCTTATGTTTTTATTACATAGGAGACATGTATTCTATAGATATATTTTTACTCTATTTGTTACTGTTATAAGTTAGATAAATGATGGGTTATGGCTATTTTGTTCACTACAGAGAAAAAATAGTAAAAATATAATCTACCTAGCAAAGAACTTGAATTTTCATGTTAGAGTTAAGCATAAATATGTTTAATATCATTTCATAAGAGACATGGTACATATGACAAAGTAAAATTGAAAAAGATAGAAACTTTGATGAATGTTGTAGATGGACTGACCAAATGTAAAGAAGTTCAAATAGCATTCAAATTCTATAGGCCTGTTGTCCTCTAATAATTTATTCCATGATGCTATGTTACCCCTTGGCTCTTGTAAGGTTTTCGATATGTGGAATAATGTTGGGATGTCTCAAGCTTTATAAGTTCTTGATTTCATCTATTTATTATTTGACATTTTTCTATAATTATTTCACATATTTTTTAATGTATTTTTATTAATAATTGTGTTCAACCTCAAATGGTACATTGAAATTTATGTAATAAATTTTATTCTGTGTCAAATACTTTGTTGTATTAGTTATATGTTTTCATAAGATTGATATATTTAACACATTTGAAATGCCCCTCTTTTGTAGGATTCTATGACAAGCTATGACAATGTCTATGGAACATAAGCCTAGAATTGGGGAATTTTCTTTAGAATATTAACAATCTATTATAAGCTTTCTTATTTTTCATATAATACCTATTTTGAGAAAAATTGCTATGGCAATGTTGAGTGGATAAACTAGAGGTTAGATGTGATTTATTGATAGAGTATTTATGATGAGTTGTAAAGAATCCTCAAGGGTGGGATTAGAAATTGTACCCAAGTTGGGTCTTATCTTTTGTAGGTTTTATAACATGATTTTGAAAATTATATATGGTTTCTAGCTTGTTCATTTTGTCACATCCCTCCCATAGTAGTGGGTGAACAAGAAGAAAACAAAAATAAAATAAGGAAAACTAAAAGGCTTTCAAAACATGGAAGGAGGGTAGGAGACAACTCTCATTAAAGAGGAGAGGGCATAGGAAGAAAAGGAGGACCACACCATTAATACAACATGGCATTCCTACCCTAGGGTGGTCAAATGTGTAGGTCATGTGGAAAATAAGTACACAAGGCAGACCTCTACCCATGTCTTCCTTAAAGTTGCAATGTGGGCTTAGTTTAGGGGTGGAAAAAAATCAAACATGAAACATTGAGCAAGAGGAGACAACCCAACGAGAATGGGCTTAGGTATGGTGGGTATATCGTAGGGTATGGCATCCAAATCACCTGAGTCATCTAAATGATAGGTTACAAGGGTATCTAGAAAAAAACATTAAACCCCCACAATCCATATCTATTCATTCAAATTCGAGTGGAGGAAATGAGTGAACAAATTGTGTTGAAAGGGAAGAGTGTACAGAGAGTAATGCAAATAAAATGATGTGGGTGTTTAGAGGTGTGAATGAGGGAGAGGTAAGGAAGAGAAATTGTAGCTATGAATAGAGGACAATGCATGGAGGGAGACTCTTGACCATCGATTAATTTTCCATTTAGAGCTCTATTTTAGGAAGAAATGAGTAGATAGAAGGCATGGAGACATCTTGGGGCTCAAATAATAGAGGAAAGTGTGAGAGGAGGGAGTAAAATAGAGATGGAAAGACAAAGAATGAGGGAAAACTAGATTTGGCATAGCTATGTGGAAGCATGAAGGAAAATGCAATTGGCGAGCAAAAAGCTATAGACCACAATGTTTAATGGTATCATCCATGTCTATGATGAAGTGGTATCTTTTGAAAAGGTTATGGATGTCCCTCAAAGCAATATGACATAGATTTTTTTATCAAAGATGGTATGTTGCTAGAGAGAGATATATTCCAAGAGAAATGAGGTGAAGATTATGATGTAGAGCTGGTTAAGAATAGACTCTAGGAGCTTGGATAGAAGTGATAGTAAAGAAGCCTACATGATATGATATTTTTCCCTAATGATAATCCCATCTGAAACCTTAGAAATATGTGTAATCCACAACTTCATAAGGACAAATTATAGGTAAGAAATGTGACTCTATCTTATTTGATTTTATATTTTAAATGTTGGATGTCTATAAAAATTTATAGCTCTTTAATGGTTTTTCAAAGATTTAGTGAATATTTAAATGAAATCTTGTTATTGATGAGTTTTGTTAAACTACTTCATAATTCATACCTTTGAGAGGGAACTCGAGGATACAAATTTGTCTTTTATAATTTCTTCCCTAACCCATATAAGATTTTAAACATTATTTGCAAAAGCTATAAATTCTAAATAATATATAAAATAGTATTTATTATGCTATATAATTCTAGAAGACATCATATCATCTCC
>VDFB02344597.1:0-10476 GCA_007258455.2 Sequoia sempervirens | reverse complement strand
TTATATCCCTACAATCCAAAATATAATTCCAAATTGTAGAGCCTTTTGGAGGTGCTACCATGGTAAGGATGCAGGTTGGGTCATCCGAGTCCAGGTATTTTCTTCTCAAGAATCTAACCCATTTCTGCTCACCTCTTGCATATAGGTCCCAAACTAGTTTGGAACCCATAGCTTGATTCATTATTGTTAGTTGTTTTAGTCCTGCTCCACCAACCTCCTTTGGCGTATAGATCTTGTCCTAGGCTATCAATGGGAATTTGTTTTGTTCCCTTGTACCACTCCAAAAAAAAATTTGAAAATTTTGAACTAGAGCCTCCTCCACTGCTTTTGGTAGTTTCAAACATGACATTGAATATACTAGGATGGCAGATAACACTAATTTTACCATTAACAATCTACCTGCTGATGATAGCCACTTCCCTTTCCAAGTTCCCAATTTGCTTTTGCAGCTATTTATCACATTTTCCTAGTAGCATTTTTTATTTATCCCTGCAAACAGAGGCATGCCCAAAAAGCGCCCAAGAGGAGTTGCCACTTTCAAGTTCAATATTTTTTCCAAATCTTTTTGCAGACTTGATTGAGTAGTGAGGAAGAATACTTTAGACTTTGCCCAATTTATGCTCTACCCAGATGCCTTACAATAGTCATCTAGGAAGGTCTTGATCACCCTAGCTTCCTTTCTACTTTCCGCCCCAAAAAAAATGGTATCATCTATGAACTGTTGGTGTGTGGTGGGTTCCAAGCCATTTGCTACATGTACTCCAACCCATTTCCCTTCCCTCCTCAAGGTCTATATTCCTCTTCCTAGTACCTCTGCCATGATTATGAATAAAAAGGGGGAGAGGGGATCTCCTTGCCTTAGACCCCTTGTTGATGGGAAGTAGCCATGTGTTGATCCATTCACTAGAACAAAAAAATTAGCAGTTGAGATGCAACTCTTTATCCAATTTATCCATTTTTTTATCAAACCCAAACTTCCCCAATACCTCTAGCAAAAATTGTCTATCCACCATGTCATATGCCTTTAGAATGTCTAACTTCAATACCTTACATGCTTCCTTGTTCTTCATGGATATGTGTATGGTCTCATGGGCAATGATTATGCCCTCTACAATTGACCTTCCTAGGGAAAATCTGCTTTGTTCCTCTGATATGACCTCATTTAGTACACTCTTGAGCCTATTGGCTATGATTTTGGTGACCACCTTGTACATTGTGTTACACAATGTTATTGGCCTGAAGTTGCTCATCACTTGTGGATCTTTCTTCTTAGGGATTAAGGCCATGAATGTGTGATTTACTGCCCCCAACATTACCACCCTACTTCTTGATTCCTCTACAGTCAGTGATAGGTCATCACCTACATTGTCCCAATTTTTTTGGAAGAATCCAGCCAGGAAGCCATTTGGTCCTAGAGCCTAATCTAGATTCAACTGGAATGTTGCTCCTTTGATCTCTTCCTTAGTGATTTTTTGATACAATTGCCTATTTTATTCTTCGTTTATGTTTTTTGGTATTGTGCTCAATAACCTCTCTCTTGTTGCTCTGTTCTCTAGCTTTCCTTGTTTAGGATTGCTTCAAAGAATTTGACAGCCTCTTTGTTTACTTACTCTACAGATTGAGCAACTTCCCCATTCTCTTTCCTGATTTATACTATTCTATTCCTGCTCTAGTTGGCAATTGTCGACTTGTGAAAGTATTTGGTGTTCCTTTTCCCCTCTTTTAACCAGGTCACTCTTGATTTTTGACGCCAAAAACATTCTTCTCTTTTCAAAAAATCTGCTAGTTCTTCTTTCAAACTTTTTTCATTCTCAAAATCATCTTCCCCCATCCCATTTTTTATTATTGTTCATTCAAAGCTTTTATTTCTTGTTCCACTCTTTCCTTTTCCTAAAAGATATTTTTGAAATGAGCCTTGTTCCACTCCTTGAGTTTGACTTTGATGAAGCCCAACTTCTTGTTGATTTTAAAAAGCTCTGATTTGTCTCCAAAATTGATTTCATTCCACCACTTATCTATTAGTTTTAGGAGATGTTCATCCCTTAGCCACATGTTTTCAAACTTGAATGGGCTTCCCTTTGGGGGGTCTTCCTATCCAAGGGATATCATCACTGGGAAGTGATATGATCTTGTGAAGGGTAAGATTTGAACCTCTTGAGTGCTTGTCGATTCCCCCAATCTCCCCAAATCATAAATCTATCCAACCTTTCAGCTATATTAGTGAATCCCTTTTTCCTGTTTGACCAGGTAAATATTCCATTTTTGGCTTGAAGGTCCACTAATTGGTTGTTGTCTACAAACTCTTAGAAGTCACATTGTATGACAGTGATTTTTCCCAATCCCCCTTGCTTTTCTTCATTGTCCAGGGTTGCATTGAAATCCCCTGCTACTATACCTCTCCCATTCCTATGGTTTTCCAAATCTCTTGAAATCCTCCTCCACACTTGTCTTTTCTCCATAGTGGAAATTGGTCCAATACATTGATGACAAAAAATTGCTCATTTCTCATCAAACCCTTGAATATTATTAGTTTCCAATTACTTTCTTCTACTTCTATTTCACCTCCTATTTTTAATGGGTTCCACATAACTCCAAGGCCTCCTAATGCACCTTCTTCTTCCTTGAATTGTCCCTTCCATTGTCTCCAATTGATCATCCTTTTCTTTCCTTCCTCTTTGCTTCATTTGGTTTCCTGAATTAGAATTATGTCAGCCTTTGATTAGTCAATTTGGCACTTGACCATGTGCCATTTGTCAGGGGAATTGATGCCCCTGACATTCCATGTGATGATCTTCATTGACCACTGAGAAGGAGCACATCCTTCCCCGTCCTAAGTTTCCTTAGCCCTACTGCATTGACTGCAATTTCCAGCTTAGCTTTGTTTGGTTTTGGTCCCCTTTTTCCTTTCCTCTTGATGTTTGGTTTTTTTTTTTTTGATTGAGACTGCTCAAGCATCTTTTCCTCAATCAATTCTCCTTCCACAACCTCCTCTTGATCTTCCTCCTCCGATTCTATGTCTTGATCACTCCCTTCCTCCTCAGATTGTGTAATGTTTCCTTCATTTTCCATTCTCTCCTCTTCTTCACTACATTTTGTTGTTGGCAACCTCTTCAATTCTTCTCCTCTTTCCTCTTGCACTTCCATTCTGAGTTATTTGTTTCACTTGATAGCTCTCTAATATGCAGGTTAATGTCTTTTTGAAGTTCTTTTGCTTCATCTAGAAGAATATTTAAGTCTTTCTCTGCCTATGATGCTGCCTCCTTCGAATGTGCTGGCACTGGGTGAAATTCCTCAATTCTGCCCTAGCTTTTCCAATACAACTTCCTCTTTTTAGATCCTGGCATCTCTTTTTGATTTGACCCTTCCCATTTGTGGTCTTGTTCAATATGAACTATTTTCCTCCTATCTCTCCATCTCCCAATTTTCCTTCCTTATTTCTCGTCACCTTTTTAGAACAACCTTCCTAGATTGATTTCCTAAAAAGACATTTCCCCATGTGCACTCCTTCACATGCTTCCAAACTTCATCAAGATCTCCAGGTTTTTATAAATTCCCACTCCTTTTTCTATTTCCACCAGTATGTTGGCTTTTGTTCCTTCTTTTCCATTTACAAAGTCTTCATCTACCCCTAAGCATACCCCTAATGCATCCCCTATTTTCACCAAAGCTTCCATAATCCAATACTCTGATGGGAGGTCCACTAGTTTGATCCATGTGGGGTTTTTTTTTACGGAGTAGTTCCATGGATCAAATTTTGATTCCCAATTTAAATAATGAAATCTATATCCTTTTAAAAATAGGGGGTTTCCATACACAATTTCCTGCTTCAAATTTAGGTCTATGCATTGTATGAGTGTTATCTTTGAGGTTAAGTGCACAAAGTTGAGTCCACGAAACGTGGAAGTTTTTGCCTTAACCAAAAAATTGAAATCGGCATTGAGGAAACAGGATCCCGATTTTAATAAACGGGATCCCGATTTTTAAAAATCGGGATCCCGTTATGGTTCGGGATCCCAAGCCTGAGACGAAACGGGATCCCGCTTTTTAAAAATTGGGATCCCGTTTCCCATCAGATTCTGAATCGATGGAAAATTCACGGGATCCCGATTCTCACGAAACGGGATCCCAATTACTAAAAAACGGGATCCTGATTTCTATAAATCGGGATCTCATTTTGTATTGCTATTTATTTAAAAAAAAAGATTTCACTGCACAGCAGACGAGACCCCGAGTATTGGCGACAGCGACCCCCACAATCAGCTACAGGTACCCCCCTACATGCCATTTTTTTGCTTTTTTTAATTTTGAATTGAAATTTTGAAGAAAAGCCAAGTGAATTTAGCATGTTTTTTAAAATTTATTTCACGCTTTAAGCATTTTTTAAAACCTGCTATAGTAGAAATGAATAATTAAAATGGGGATTTAAAATGCAATGAAACCCAAGGTTTTAATAATAAAATGAAAAATGAACCTTTGAATTGTGTTTTTAGAAACAAAATTTAACTTTTGAAACCTAAATTGTTCGATTAACCTAAAAAATTGAATTTGAAAAAACCCTAATTGAAAACAAAACAAAAATTGCATTTCCCAAAACCCCTGTAAATTGAAATGAAATAAAAAACAGCATTTACAAATCCAAATCAAGCTTTTTGAAAACCCCTCGAATTCAAATCAAACTTAAAAAAATTGAATTTGAAAACCCTAGTTTGAACTTAAATGAAAAAATTGCATTAAAACCCTAATTGCTTAGAAATTGAAACCCTAAATTGAATTGGAACAATTTTTTTTGTTAAAACCCTAAATTGAAATTGAACAAATCATTTTGATTTTGGAAACTAGGTAATTTCGAGCTCAAAAAATCTACCTGCATTGCTTTAAATGTTTTAAATTTTCATTTGGTCGTGGTATGGAAAAAATGATATATATTAAACTTTAGTTTCAATGTTAAATTATAATTAGATTAGAAATCAATATGTTAAAGAATAGTTAAAAATTCATAAAGTTTATCTTGATGCTCGCTTGCAAATTTAGTGCAAAATTCCAGAAATCTAAGCTGCATAATCGATTCCAATTGACACTAACTTGCAAGTCTAATTATGCCAAGGGCCACCCAAGTAAACTTCAGCCTAAGTTTGCTAAACCCTAGACCCTAAACTGTGAAAATCTAAACCTCAACACTAAAAGCATTTGAAATTTGAGGAACCCTAGACCCTAATCTTTCATTGGACATACCTAAAATTATGCAGTTCACGTCAAGAATGGGTCTATATTTGGTAGATTTATGAAAACTATTTTGAATATCTAGAATGCCATAAAAGTATAATTATAGCAATTCCAATTGGAAACACTTGGGTACATATATATATATCATATGAAATTTAAATCTAGGAAGGTGTCTATTATATAGGAGAGTTGATAATACATGGAAAGAGGTTTGTATGGGAATATATGTATTAAGAAAAACATACCACATGACCTCTATAGGATTTTTAAGATGTGATCCTAGATAATAATACACCCATCCTCAATCATAATGGATTCTTTAGCAATTAAGAGAGATTCAATAACCATAAAATTACCTATATTTTGATACTAAATAGATTTATGTGGAAGGATAGTGTAGACATCCAAATTTGGACATTTAATTTATCCAAATTTATCACTTTTCGTCTAAACATCCTCTTATCCGAGTTAATTAAGTAATATTACTATTATTTAATTAATATATTTAATTCTGCTAAATCCCTAAGGTATTTAATTAATAATTAAATACCTTACCCTCTTTAATCCTCTTTTCATCAAATAAATTAAATAAATATTACATTTATTTAATTCCTCACATGTCATTTTCATCTAATCCTAATCCATCTCTAATTTCTTTTCATTAGGATGTGCACATGCCTAATCCTTGATTAGGATGTGTCACATCCCCTCCAACTTTGCAAGTTGGGCTTCTAACTCTTATTTATTCTTCTAATTATTGACACCAGTTCTCAATTTCTCCCAAGCGAATTTTTAATTCCTTTTTATTCTTCCTGTATTCCCTCTTATATGTGAATTTTAATTCACATTCCATCCTTCCAAGGCTTCTAACCTTGGACTTGTCACAATCTCCTACATGTGACCAACCTTGACTTGTCACATCTCCACACGCGACTGCTCCCACCTTTGGGAGCCTCCACCTTTTATCCTCTAAGAGAACTCTTGACTTGTCACAATCTCCACATGCACTCAACCTGACTTGCCTCACACCCCCACATGTGACCAACCTTGACTTGTCACACCCCACATGTGACCAAGTCCCACCTTTTTGGAGCCCACCTCCTTAATTCATATTTATATCCCCAACCACCTTTCCTTTCCCATGTAGATTTTTGAGGAATTCCAAAATTCCTCAAATGTCTCTTTCACTCCCACTTGGGGACAAGAAATCTCTTTTTGTGAAAATCTCCTCATCCCCCAAGGTGCATGTCCTTTTCCACCTCATGTACCTTTTTGACAACTCATTTCCATCTCATCCCCCCTTGGCCACTTCACCCTCCACATGTCAAGATGTGAGGGCTTGTGGGTTCTCACCCCACCATAGCCCTTCATCTTGACCTTGTTGGATCAATCTTGACCCTTGAATTCTCTAGAGAATTCAAATTCTCCTATAAATACCCCCACCTCAAGGGCATTTTTAGAACACTTTTTGGAGCAACCTTATGTTGCCAATTTGCCTTCTCAACACTTAATCAATTTGCAACTACATGCTGCCATTTTATGCACTCATCCAATTTTCAATCACATCCACTTGCATTTTACATTCAAGCATATAGTAGTGATCTTCAATCCACCATCTAAGGAGCACACAATCCATTGTAATCAAGGGCCAATCAAGGAGAAATCAACAACAAGGAAGGTGATATTGTTTCTATGTTGTCTATCTATTTCCTTTCTTATTCTAACTCTCTTTTGGCTAATCTTGAGGTGTCCTTGATAGTTTGTCATTCATATTTCTTAGTTAGTTTGCACATTTAGAGTAGCATAAAATATCAAGGTTCACAGATAGAAATGCATAAATAAGGAGACCAAGATGGAACCATTTAACACCTACAAGGTACACCTATTACATGGGAAAGGGAGGAGGTACATGATGATAGTTTGGAGGAACTACATGCTATTATTACAATTTAGAGATAGGAGGATGATTCATATAAGAAATATGTAATTAAATATTTATATTTAATAATATAATATATTTAATATAATATATTAAATAATATCATTTCTAATATCATAAAATATAATATAAGATTACAATTAAGGATAGGTAATGTTACAATTTACTTGGGGTTTTAATGAGGATTAGGCTTAAGATTCAATTAGGTTTGTAGTAAATAGCTAGGTTACAATTAGGAATATATAATAAATATTAATATAATTATAATACAAATATAAATTAATTTAAATATAATATAATATAGGAATACATTTAAGATTAGGTAAAGGTTATAATTTAATTAAGTTTCAATTAGGTCTGCAATTCAATTGGGATATGGTTAGGGGTGGGGATCATTTAGCATTCTATTATTGTTAAAGTATGGGTTACATTTAAGATTATTGTTATTTTTGTGATATGTATAGATTGATTCATTTTTAACATGATACTTTTTTTTATTAGAGGGGTAAACACTTTTGACCCAGAGCTAGATGGAACCAATGAGGCTATAGCATGACTAAATTTGGACCTCACTAGACATCTAGATCCCCTTAAGCCATCCTATCACCTTAAATCATAAATCAATTTCTTCAGGGGTCCAATATGACATTTCTTAAAGGGGTCAAAGAAGTTCTTAAAATTTGGGTGAAGTTGCCCACAACCAAATTTAACAATAATAAGATCAGGGTAAGATTATAATATGAATGAGATTTCATGATCTAGGTTGGTCATTGGAACAAGAGTAGATCCTTCAATCAACTATTCCATAAGAAAAATGTTCTCACTAACTTGCAAGTTCATTAAATATTCCAAGGCACCAAAAATAATTCCTAAGTTTTGTAAACCCTAAACCTTGAACTCTAAAGTCTAAACCCTAAACCCTAAAGCCATCATTTTTTTTTAAAGGCTCTTAATGGAATTTGGTTGCCTTGGGAAACTTCACCAAATTTTATTCACTTGAGCCATGTCATTTTCTCCTAAGACCTCACTAGATGTAAATCCCCTTAAGCCATCCTGTCACCCTAAATCGTAATTCACTTTTCTTAAGGGGATCAAAGAAGTTCTTAAAATTTGGTGATCAAAGTTGCTATCATGATCTAGGTTGGTTAGTTGAAACAAGAGGATCTCAATCAACTATTCCACAAGAAAATGTTCTTCACCAACTTGCAAGTTCATTAAATATTCAAATTCTAAACCCTAAAACCCTAAACACTAAAACCATTCATTTTGTCCTACCCAGGATCTTAAAGTGAAATTTGGTTATCTTAGGAAAATCCACCAAATTTCATCCCCTTTATGCCATGTAATTTTGTCCTAGGATCTTACTACATATATCCCCTTAAGTTATCCTATTACCCTAAACCCTAAACTCTAAAGTCTAAACCCTAAACCCTAAAGCCATCATTTTTTCTTAGGCTCTTAATGAAATTTGGTTGCCTTAGGTAACTCCACCAAATTTCATTGCCTTATGCCATGTAATTTTTTCCTAGGATCTTACTACATATATCCCCTTAAGTTATCCTATTACCCTAAACCCTAAACTCTAAAGTCTAAACCGTAAACCCTAAAGCCATCATTTTTTCTTAGGCTCTTAATGAAATTTGGTTTCCTTAGTCAACACCACCAAATTTCATTCCCTTATGCCATGTAATTTTTCCTAGGATCTTTACTTTGAGATGTAGATCCCCCTTGCTATCCTATTACCCTAAACCCTAAACTCTAAAGTCTAAAACCTAAACCCTAAAGCCATCATTTTTTCTTTAAAGGCTCTTGATGAAATTTGGTTGCCTTGGGAAACTTCACCAAATTTTATTCACTTGAGCCATGCCATTTCTCCTAGGACCTCACTAGACGTAGTCTCTTAAGCCATCCCGCCACCCTAAATCGTAATTCTGATTTTCTTAAGGGGTTCCAACATGACATTTCTTAAGGGGATCAAAGAAATTCTTAAAATTTGGTGATCAAAGTTGCCCAAGGCCCAACCAAATTTAACAATAATAAGATCCTGCAAGATTATACAATATCAATAGTTAATTGTATTTTCATTCAAGTAACATACATGCCTTAGACATATAAATGAGGCTTACATATAATTTTATCATTTGTATTCAATTATTTAAGGCCATTTATATTGAATGTTTTAAAGGTATTTCCTAAACATGTATCTTACATCTTGAAATTACAAATCTAATGCAAGTTCACTCATATCTTAAAGATCACATGGATCCATTCAATAATATTCGCAATCCACCTCCACGCCATCCATCTCCAACACCTTCACCTCCACCTCCACCTCCACCACCTGAAATCAATGAACATGCTTGTTTGCAAGCACAAATCAATGCTTCTGCTAGAACCATCCAAGATCAAATCAACATTATTCAAAATGAAGAATGTGTCGCACCTCCTGTGAGGATGTTTGCATCTAGGATGCAAACCCTTGTTGATGCTGTCAGGGCTATGGATGGGATCATAGATGAGCATCGACAATGGCTAGAGGAGAGGAGAACTCCTAATTTTGAAAAGGAAAACACAAAGAAATGAAGATCTATGCAATAGAGAGCCATAATAGTTTATAAATTAAAACAATGATCTTAAATAGTTATGAATTTATAAATTGGGTGAACGATGGATATTTTGTGTGATGAATTTATAAATTTGGTTCCAAATGGATATTTTTAGTGACATGAATTTATATTTTGGTTCTAGATGGATATTTTTAGTGACATGGATTTATGAATTTGGTAGAATTTATGAACTTATAATGAATAGTATATAATAGTATATATTTTATGACTATCTACTAGATCATGATTTCTCTCCTCAATAAAATTGTAATATATATGTGTGTGTGTGTGTGTGTTAGACATAAAATGAGATTTGTGAATGTTTCCAAGTTATTGCTTAGTATTTATGCATGGTTAAAAATTTGCATATATAGTTCTTAAATTTTGAAATTTGTATGTATGTACATAGTTTAGTTTAATGATATGTAATGCGATGCAAATTATGCATCATATTTTTTTATTTTAAATGTACATGTACATACATTTAATTTTGAATTTTGTATGGACATGCTCTTTGAGTTGAACAATCAATGTATATATGTGCATTTCAATTAAATATATGATCTTTTAATATATATGTTACCTATCCTCATTTCAATTAAATATATGATCTTTAATATATGTATGCACATGGACTATTTTGTATGATTTAATGTGTGCACATTTATATCGGCATATCATGGATGATTTTAACATTGATGATATCAT
>VDFB02344595.1:0-90118 GCA_007258455.2 Sequoia sempervirens | reverse complement strand
GGC
Organism: Sequoia sempervirens; assembly: GCA_007258455.2. Taxonomy (NCBI): domain Eukaryota; kingdom Viridiplantae; phylum Streptophyta; class Pinopsida; order Cupressales; family Cupressaceae; genus Sequoia; species Sequoia sempervirens. The sequence continues at coordinate 90,115 of VDFB02344595.1, read as the reverse complement.
AGCAATACCACCTAGAAAAACCCATGCCTCCCTCCTTGAAATGGTCAGAAAATACTAAAAATAGCCTCTTAGAAAAGCTCTTACAGTTGTCATAAGGCATCTTCCATGCATGGGCACCTAGGGTCCAAAAATAGCATATTTTGTCATAGGGAATCTGTCATACTGTCATAGCATCTTATGACAACTTGCATGCATGTCATAGATGCTCTTACAACACCCTATTTTGACCCACAACCTTATTTTAGAATATTCCAAGGTGGGACGCCTAGCTAATTTGTCCTTTTCCATAAGGATAAATGGTAACGGTAACACTGCATTTACATAGTCTCTTTCACCACTATTGGTCAAACAGTTTCACCTCTTATGGGTAAATGTACAAAACACTTTAGGAGAATAATAAAATAAAGGATTTACAAGGTTGATGACACCTAAATCCTAACAATGTCAATTTAGAAGGCTTGTAAAGTAAACTTAATGTTAAACTAGTGTTGTAATGTGTCTTGCACATTCACATTGGTTCTTGTGCCTTCCTAGGCTATGTGGACCTCATTTTAGTATTAAATCACATTTTCACATTATTTTTTGTGTCCCAAGCCCTATTTGACATTCACATTATCACTAATAGTCCTATATTTACCCATATTATGCATCTCAAGGCTCAAATTGATCAAATACATGACAAGGTTGCAATTTAAATCTTATTTCCTTATCTCTTGGCATCTGAGTTGTCAAATTGGCCCATGTGGGACCCATTTGCCATGCATGGTGAATCAGTCCCATCCAAGTGGGACCCATTCGCCATGCATGGAGAATCAGTCCCATCTAGTTGGGACCCATTCACCATGCATGGAGAATCAGTCCCATCCAGGTGGGACCCATTTTCCATGTGTGGCGAATGAGTCCCATTTGGCTCAATTTTGACCTTTGAGCGGGAAAAAAAGTGAAATTTGAGTTTAATTTTGCTTCATGTCGACCTGTGATGAGGTACTAACAGGTAAAATAGGTGAATTTCCTATAAAATCACCCCTCTAAACTCATTTTTGACATTCCATTCATCCATTAACTCATTCAAATCATTCATTCATCTATCTTCTATCTCAAGTCAAGCACGCTAGGGCTTTTACATTGCATGTCATCAATTTAGCTTCCTAAGACATTCAAGAGTTGAATCTTCATGTTTTACTGCAAAATTTTAAGATCAATCATTATGGAAAGGTAATTTATTCCATTTTTTCATGTTTCATTCCTTTCTTTCATCATTTTGGTTTAATTACCTAAAAGGGGTTTGACCAAGGAAAATCCACATGCCCTGACAATCAACATTTCTTCTTCTCTTCTTGTGTATTTGTAGATTTAGGACCCTTGGAAGCTTGGAAATAATTGAAGATCCAGTTTCAAGGTTGCTCAAGTATTCTTCTCATTCAACAAGTCAAAGTATCAACAAAATCTCATTTTCAGACCCATAAATCAGAGTTTCGAAAGCGGGCACCTGTAGGGCATCAAAGTGCAGATCGGAAGGTTCATAATCCACCTAAGTTGAAAATCCAAAAATTCAAAAGTGGACTCATTCTGGTGGGTGGTGTGATTCCCACTAAGGTCGATTTTGGATTTTTACATTTCAGATACCCTTTGTTAGAAATAGGTTCAATATAGTTTGGCCGACTGGGGTGATTCACCCGGAATGGTGAATGAGTCCCCTGCGAAACATCCCGGTATTTAGGAAACAATTAGTGAATCCTTCGAAGCTTTTGGTCTGAAACTTCAAGGTTTCATTCATTTCTATTTGTTTGCATTCATTTCTGGTTTCATTGTTGCATTGTGTGACTTGAGCAATTCCTTATTTCTTGGATGCTTGCATGTTTAATCAATAAATTTCATTAATTTATTGCATCTAGATCATCTCATCTAGGCATAATAACATCCTACATTACATAATTTGAATGAACCCTTTAACATTTTTGGCCCTACCTCTCTCTCCTTTTTAGGTGAAAAACCCTAGAAGAGTTAAAAAGGTGCAAGGTGCCAAAAATCTACGGTTCAATAGCATCTGCTTTAATTTTACAACAACAAGGGAACATTGATCAAAGTACATTTATGCCCAATATTTCTTACATGATGTAAACCATATAAAGATGCATCAATCCTTCATTACCACATTCAATTTAGAAGATTCATCTACATATTTGGATAACTACACATTTCATTTGGAATTGAACTTTGTGTTACCTTGTATTTGACTAAGATCACTCTAGTCTATTAATTTATATATAAAAATATTTGAAAATCATTAGAATTCAATGAATAATGGATAAGATAGTTTGGCTTGGTTTTGTATTGCAAAATTTGTTGAATATTGTATTTTTTCCATTTGTTATTAAATGGTTAATTCCTAGCATATTAGAAGCCCATTGTGATAGATTGTAACTTATGATGACTTTAAATGAATAATTGTTATGATTTTTTTATTGTTTTAATAAATTGGCATGTGTTTTGTTACTTGGCTGCATGGTTGGATAAAACTTCATTAGACCCTCTAACCATGACTACATTAGCATCTAACACAAAAATCCTTTAATACAAAAATAAGCATTGTGTTCAAGAAAAAAACTTTCATTAACTACATTTTTTATCTAATGACCTTTAATTGATGTCTATATATAGAGGGTGATTTGAGCCTTGGCTTGAAGGATTTTAAAATTAAGGAATGTTCATAAATCAAAGTTATGAGGGATATAATAGTAGATATTGCTGGAAATTTGGTGTTTTATTCGCCTAATAGGAGTTATTAGTGTGGTTCTTAATGGTGTAAGTTGAATAAAATTTTTCTAAGTTCATGTTGATAGTAATATGTTTATAGACTAGTAAATGATTGTGGTAACTAATAGAAGTTTATGGTGAGTTTCAAGTGTTGTAGTTTAGAATTAAGGCTTATCTTCATCTGTTATTTCTATATTATCAACTATGATTCATTTGGATAAGAAATCACAATTTTAGGTATGTCATTGTGTGTATGAGAATGCTAGTTCCCTTGCAACAATGTTGGAGTACATGTGGTGGTGTCTAGTAGCACAATGATGCTATATATGATAATGTAAGCAGCCAACATAAATCAAGTGTTTTTCTTTACTATTACAATCCATGAATAATGTTTGGTTGTGGTGTAGGAATGCATTTACATGGTTTAAGATATGTGATTCAACAAATTTTAACCTACAGTGAGTGATAGTAGTTCATTGTGTGTATTGACCATCCATCTTGAAAGGACAGGTTACATGTAATGTCTAGCATTCTAACATCATGATATTATGATCAAATGGTTATGAGCATTGGAATTTTATTCGGTGATTACTTATCTACATGCATAGATTTGCAAAGGTTGGATGGTTGTATATTGAAGTTGGTTTTGTATCATAAATTTGTGAAGTTTTTGTTAGAGGTTATATAGTGTCAATATACATATTAATACAATGTGAAAGAGTTCCATTGTATTTAAAATCCTTCACTGATGATTATTCTAGGTGTGCTTGGGTATATTTTCATAGGAAGAAATATAAGGTGCTTATCAATTTCAAAGGATTCAAAGAACTTGTATAAAATTATCACAATAACAAAATAAAGTTGTCTAACAGAAAACAATAATGGGGAGTTTTTCTCTAAGGTTGAGGTATTCTACAAGAACACTAGAATTTTTACAAAAAGTAAAACACCATATACACCTCAATATAATGGGGTTGTTAATAGGATAAATAGAATCATTTTGGATCAAACCAAATTATTGTCAAGAAATGCTAGCCTAGGATAGGATTTTTAGGCTAAGATACTATGTTTTATTTAAAAAACATGTATCCTACTTATACACTTGAAGACAAAACACCCTATGAAATATGGCTTGGTAAGAGGCCTATGATAATTCATCTAAGAGTATTTGGTTATGATGATTTTGTACATGTTCTTAACAAAAAGTGTCTAAGTTGGATTTAAATGCTTAAAAGTGTATTTTCAATAGATATGGTGACAATGTAAAATGATACAATATTTCTAGTATGGTGTCCCAAAAGGTTCTCTACTTAAGGGAAATTATATTATGAGAAGTTGAACTTTTTCCAAGAAGGAAGAAAAATAGTCAAATGAAAAGGAAGGTGACAAGACGAATTTTGAACAAAAATTGAAGCAACAAGATGTATCTAGTGTTGAATATTCAAGTGGAAATGACAACTCGGATGGAGAAGAAGTAAGCACATCTAGCACAATATTTAGATGAATTTTGAACAAAAATTGAAGCAGCAAGATGTATCTAGTGTTGAATATTCAAGTGGAAATGACAACTTGGATGGAGAAGAAGTAAGCACATCTAGCACAATATTTAGATAATAGGGAAAAAATGCAACAAGATCTCCATTGTAACAACTTTGAGAAGGTCTACATGGCAATGAAAGTTACTTGAAAGGTACACTCCACTAGACTTTTGGTTTGTATTTATTCTTAATTGTATTAATTATGAACCAAAGTCAATAGGAGAAGCTCTCTCTTATAAGGAAATAATTTCTTGGGAGAAATCCATGAAAGTGATGGTGGCATTGCAAAAGAAAAAGACTTGATCCTTAGTTGGTACATGATTGAAGCTAAGAAACCCATGGTCGTAAGTGGGTGTTCAAGAAAAAGTAGAAGGTACACTTGGTGGAAAAAATTTATTCACATGTATAGGTAATAGACTCAAATAAAATATTTTCTTGATAACTAAGTTGAATTTAATAATGTTTTATCTATAATTTCAGCTTTTTATTTTGAAGTGGAGCATGGTGGAACCCCTCAATTTTTTTATGTTCCACTGATAATTATTGCAAAATCTAGTTTTTGTCCTAATTTGGGTGTGTCCTAAGGCTTAGGGTTTTAGTCTTACTCCCATTCTAAGTTCTATGTGTATCTTAAACCCTCTTAAAAACCCTAAGTGTCAATCCTTTTTCCTATGTTCTAATTTGCGGTTGACTGCTATCTACCCATTCTCGATCTCTTAAGTCATATCTTGAATCATTGAATCCATCTGGTTACGAGCCCCTTAGACCTAGTATTCCCCGTTGTCACCCGTTGAATCATTTTGATTATATCTTATGCTAATGTGGGTTCAAAATCTTTTAATATATGCCAAGGTCCCTAAATCTGGGTTTAATATTTTGTCATTGGTCTAAAGTCTTGGCCATAGGTTTATGTCCTCGTCTCTTGTTGACCTAGTTGAATCCCCCTTTTAATTTGCTAGCATTGTGCATGTGAAAATTAAAGCTTTTAATACGGGCGGTTGGATCTAAGTGATTTGATCTTGAAAATTCCCCGCTCCCCCGCTGGGTTTTAATATTCATTACAATATTCCAACGGGCTGGCAGGGGGGTGCCATGTGTCTTATCAGTCAGTGGGGCCCATTATCATGTGAAGGCAACAAACATTAAGTCTAGTGAGATCAACAATTGAGATGAGATGGTTCAAGTTAATCCTGACCATCCCCCGCTAGCCTATGGGGGACCCACCAATATCTCTTGTCACTCAGAAGGGAACCAGGGAGGTGCCACGTGGCGTAATCTTGACCGTCAAGGAATTATTGAAGAGCATGAAATATTTTGGAAATATTTCAACATAGTGTTAAGAAGCATTAACGCCCACACTACTAAAGGATTCATTTGAGCACATGGTAAATTGCAAAGCAAGATGTTTTAATCCTGGCCATTCATCAAGTCCAAAGGTTATGCACTAAGGTGGATGCTTTGAAAGGTAAAATGCACACAAGTTGAAGGCACCAAATTTGATCTAGGCCATTCCCCACCTCCCCACTATCATAAGATGCACATAGGTTAAACCCAGCGGGCAAGTAGGGAGATGACACGTAGCCATTTTTCAGGGCTTAAGGAGATGGTGGAGGCCACAGGATGACTTGGAGGAAAATCCACATGGCGTATTTTGATTGGTCAATGGTGATAGTCATCTATGGTTGAATTTTCAAACTTGCTTGACATGATGTAGGTCGTCAATCAAGCCATCTCATCACGGGATCAACAGCTGAAATTTAAAGTTTGAAACTAAGGTCAAGTGATTCATTCTAGTTCACGCAAGCAAACAATAATGAAAAATATGACGTTGAACTACCAATTTGATTTGCTTTAAAGCCATAAAAACCTATTTTAAAGCATAATTGCAATTCATTATACATTCAACACATCTAAGGATTTCTTGTTGCACATTTCAAGCTTGTTTGGCATCTGGAAATTAGGGTTGTCAAGGTGTCTGCAAAATAGTAAGTACAATCGACATCCTACTTTTAATTGCTTGCAAATTTGCTAAGATTTCTCATTCAGTCATATTTTCAATAGATTTCCTAGTTTCTTGCATTTCTTTTAAGGTCTGACATTCAATTTGAATGAGAAGTTTTTTAGATTATATTGTGTCTTTGCATCAAACTTATCCCTAGTTGTAAGCTTATTGTTTTTTGAGAAGTAAAACCCTAGTTTGCACAAAACCCTAGTATCATGGCACCTCCACGAGCCCAAACTTCTGAAGAGAAGAAAAGACATCTCTCCCAGGACCTAGCCAACCAAGTAAAACCCTCAACATCAGATAAACCCAAGGGTCACTTTTTTTGAGGCACTCAAATTATAGATGGGCTCATTGACAAGCAGTGTAACATCAAAGATGCCACATTACCCTACACTAGATGGGCGCAATTCAACCATTGGTTTGGAAACCGAAACTATGGCATCCCTATTGGTAACCCCTGGAAATTAGACATGGGAAAATTGGTTGTGTCAAATGTATACATGGATGTTGACCTCTTGAGATCTGTGGCAAAAAACTATGACCCAATTTCTAGAATTGTAAAAACATATGATGGAATTGAAATGGTAAAGGTTACTAGGGAAGAAATTGTTGAGGTCTTCAATTTGACTAAGTGGTGTGAAGACATGGTAAATATTGATGAGAAGGCACTCAGAGCCGAGTATGAGAAAGTAAGACACACCTCTAAGATCTCAGTCTTGCAGCATTTTATGTCATCTATTAAAGGTCAAGGAAAAATCATCTTAGGCCCATCTAATAAGGAGCCTTTCTGTATTGATTACTTTGTGACATATTTCCAAAGGACTTTCTATTCCTTATGCCAAATCTTAGGTTTTGACCCGTCTACAAGCATGCCAATGGCTAAAATGTATATGGCCGCTCATATCCAACACCCCACTTGTAATACTCTCTATGATTTTGCATCTTACTTGGCTGAAATGATACATGAGGGCCTAGTTACACTAAAAAATGGTGAAAATGGAGTAAGATTCTACTGGTATTCTTTATTCATGCATGTGTTGTATAAAGGAGCAAGTTACTTTGGAAAGGATATGGCATTGGTTAGAAGGGAGGATGATATTGATTTTCTTTTCTAATGCTGGACCAGACTCTTAGATAGGAATGACAACCAATCTAGTTTTATAGTGTTTGAGAATGTTTTTGCTTCCAAGTTGAGGAGGTTTTTGATTATGAATATTCCAAGAATCCTTGCAGCGTTTCATGACTTCTTGAGGCCTAAAGAAAGGAGGCCTAATTTGAACATTGATCATAATTGGGGAGATATCATTCCTTACCCGAGCTACACAATTTTGAGGGTGTATGACACAAGTGTTGTACCCCACATACTGCCGAGAGATGTGCCACTAAGAGTTGGTTTTTTAAAGGTGATGTGGCAGCTAGGGGATGTAGAAGATAATCACCTGCAAAATCAAAGGAAGGGAACCTTTTTCTCTACATACACTATTTTTTTTTATTATGTCATGAAAGGAGGATGGAGAAAGATTGTTGATGTCCTCAAGCCATATGAGATGAAGAGATTCAAAGCAAGAAATAATGATTCTGAGGGATTCATGGTAGGGATAAAGGCTAGAATCAAAAGCTCTAGATTCATTCACAGCTTCTATTTTCTTGAAGATGTGATTAGGAATATCTTTGACTTCCAAAAGCAAGATGATAGGAAGATGAAATGGATTTCCTTCAACAAACTTGAAAAGGAAATGCAATCAAAGGACCCATAGTGCTTGCCTCTTAGAGACATAAAGGATGAAATTCAAAGAATTGAATATTTTTTTCAGAATTTTGAGCAAGTAGTTGGGAAGTTGAAAGAAGAAAGGATATTTCAAGACAAGGGGAAAGATATGGTAGAATAGGAACAAGGTAAGGGGAAATCCCCTGTGATGGAGGAGAGACCAACCTACCAACTCCCAAAATGAACACTAGTATTCATGAGGAGGAAACACAAGGTGAAGGAAAAGAAAATAGTGACTACCCCTTTTCAATCACAAGGGTCAATAGTCCCTTCACTTGTGCAGGAACTACCACCTTTTTCTCTCCCAAGGTCCACTGGTCCTAAGACTATTGAGATTGATTCACCACCAAGGGTGTCATCACCACCAAGGCATCCACCTCCAAATAAACAAAAAGTACAATCAAGTGGCTTGATGGATTATGTCAAGGGTTTTGAGGAGGAGATACAACAAGGTATGCCCTCTCCCCCTAGGGAGATGGTACCACAACAAATGGGCCTCAAACTAATTAAGGTGGATCTAACTAGCATGAATAACACAAATGATGTCAAGGAAGAGGCTTGCAAATAGTTCATGGATGATGACGCATTTGTCAAGTCCTCTGCTTTCATGGAATTTGCATGGAGAGCAAAAAAGGATGAGTATGTTAATAATATTGCCAAGAAGAGGAGCTTGAACCCCCATTTTCCTAATAAGGTTATCCAATCTCAAGTTATGTAGGAAATGAAAGAGTTTTCAAGGCATAACAACACAAGAGGGTAGATAATTAGTAAGAAAAATTGGTCTCCTCCTGCTGCCAGAGTGGGACCTTGCCTTTTCTATAGCATTTGATATAGTGAGGAAATATGACAAGCCCTTGTACAATTCAAAAGAGGAAGCAACAATTGCATTACAGGGATCTTCCTTTAGTGAGCAATGGGACACTGGCAATTCGGGCCCTATCCCCAAATACAAATAAGTCAGAAATTGCAAAGCCATCTGCAAATTACAAGGGAGGGTTGATTATCAAAAGGGTATCAGATACCTCCACAATTGAAGTAGCCATAATGTTTATAAATGTTGCCCAATTTACCAAGGCAATAGTAGAATCTGTCACTTCAAAGAAAGAGAAATTTAGAAATATGTATAATGACCTGTTGGTTGAATATAGAAAAGGTCAACAAAAGATTGTAGAGCTACAGACAGAAATGGAATTGTTAAAAGAGAAGATGCAAAATATGAAAACTAGTGTGCCGACACAAACAGGCTCTGCTTCTCCGTCTTCACCACAAGAACAAACACCTTCTGCCCCTGCTCCTCCTATGGATGTTTCATTGGAAATTGTGCCTTATAATATGGGAAATATTCCTATAGCAGTTGAAGAACCGAGCACTTCAGATGCATAGCAGATAGAGGAAATTAGCAAGGAAGAATTGCTTGAAAAGTTGAAGATATATGAGGAAAGATACAAGAAATGGGGCATATTGATCCTTACTAGCAATCTAAACATTGTGACAGCAGTGTTGGAGCATCTAAACAAGGGAATTGAGAAGAGATTGATTAGCATCCATGCTAATTATTCCTCCATGTTTGATGTAGTAAATAATTTTGATAGGGGCAAGGAAGTGGAAATCCCACTGATGGATGGGTGGATTCCAAAATACCAGGACCTCAAGCTCATGGATGTTGGATCCAAACATGATGTTAACAAGCCAGACAACATTCAGCCTACTCTTAAGCTTGTAGGTGGGATCCAAGAGTTCTAAGAAAAGATTGAGTCATTGGAGGAAAAAATATGGGAGTTGGTTAGGGGGTTTGATGAGATGAATTTTGGTCTAATCCCTGACATCCTAAATGAAAATGGTGAGGTCAAATCCCTACAATATTGGAAGGATCAAGCAAATGAGGTGATTGAATCCCAAGCAACTTTAATTTGTGAAGGGGCTGACATGCGAATATTAAAGAGTAGCATGGATATGCTTACCCAAGTAGGTATTGCCCTTCAAGAGTTTGACAAGGAATCAAACCAGGTTGTGACCAAATATGCTCCATACAGGGAAAAAGTTGACAGTGTCATTGGTTTCAATTGGTCTTCTGAGGAATTCTAGCTTTGGAAAGACAAATACCTTGATTTCCTAGATGATTGGGCTGCTACTATGGTAGGTGGTTATTGCAATTTTGGTCCTAATTCTGCAACAATGGAGAATAACAGTAGGGAGAATACAATAAATGGCCTGGAACTAATACAGATTAGGCCTTTGATACAATAATGTTAAAATATTTTATTCTCTCCAATTTGAAATTGATGATAGGGATGCAGACATGGAGGTACTTTTTCCTTTTCCTCTTTCTTCAGTTTATGCTTTTCTTCCTTCAAGATTGGAGTACGTGGAATGAATTTTGGAAGCACGTGGATATATTGCTACAACAACTAAAAGGTTCCTTTTGGAAAGCGGGACAAATCTTCATCGACAAATGCAAATGGTTTTTGTTCCACGTGTTGTTTTCCCTCCTCTGAGTTGCAAATATAACTACGTTGGGGAATATTTTATATCAGTCAAATAGGAATTGTACATGTGTACATTCTAGCCCGAAGATTTTTTGCTCCATTTATATAAGAAGGAATTCATGGCCAAATGTGTAGGTTGTTGATTGATCATAGAAAAAAAAATTGTAATGGAAAATACAGAGAACAATTTAGAGTTTTTTCTTAGGTTTTTGAGTATAGTTGATATGCAAATGTAATTGTCAATAATAGTACTAGCATTTAAATAGAAAATGGTGCAAATTCAAAGCCATTTCTCTCCTAGTGTATTCATTTCATGAATTATTAATAAAATGATCAAGGGTTGTTTTGTTAATCTTCATTGTGTTCCAATGAATGTGTGGTTATGTCTTTGTTTTTAATTTAAAGAATTAATGAAATTTCTTGGATGAAGCTATAGGTTCATATAATTTGAGTATCATGATCTTTATAAGAAGTTATGGTTTAGGATATAATGGTATGATGTTGTAATGCAGTATTGTAGAAGCTTTGCAGTGCTAAGTGTTAATATGTTGTCCAATTAGGTTTTATTGAGATTGACTTTGTTTCCTAGTTAAGGCACTAGTATGGGTGTTGTATTTATGAAATGATTCTTGGTCTTTCATCAGCAACTATAAATTCATAAATAAATTTCCTACTAAATTGTAATTGTTATTATTTCACGTCAAGTTCTTCATTCTTTGCTCTGAATGTTAAATGTGTAAAGGATCTACCAAATTCTTGAAAGTTTTCATTTATTGAGCTATGGTTAATAGAATGCATCTATTATTTTCAATTTACTTGGTCATGAAGTGCATAAGTCTTTAGGTACATTGTGGGATCACCCTCCTGGGTTTTGCAGAGCCCGAAGTGTAGGAGGAAAGCATTGTTGCTTTCACTCGTTCATTGGCCAATCCCTTCAAGATGCTAAGAATTGGAAATGGAAAACTCCATAGGCTTCCTTGAAGATTAGCTTGGTTCTTAAAAAACAACCAACAAAGCAAATGGATGTCAAGACACCATTATTATGTGGATATTTATATGGTTCATCCTAAAAAAAATTAAAAAAAGGTAAAGAACATTTAGATTGTAGACTAAAAAAATGTTTGTATGGATTGAAGCAATCACCACACATATTTGGAATTAAAAAATTCATTTATATATGGTAGAGCTAGGATTTGTAAGGATTTAAGTTGACCATTGTGTAATACAAAAAATTCAATTATTAGTTTTTATTTTTAAATTTTGATGATATTATTATTAGAAACAATAAATCATTGATTTGAGATGAAATATTTAGATGCTACAATATACATTTTTGATATATGGATATTCATAGAGACAAACTTGATAGGAAGTTATAGTTAAATCAAAGAGAGCATATTGAGACTATTATATGGAGGTATAGCATGCATAATAGAAAATTTGTAAGTATATTTTTTCTAGTAGGAACTAAGTTGAATCTAAAACAATGTCTCAAGTCTACAAATTCGTTGCAGGAAATGAGTAAATTTACATATATGCAAGTTTGGTAGGAATTATTATGTATTCAATTTTCTATACAAGGCCAAAAATTACCAAAGCATTAGGATTTCTAAGTAGCTTCACGTCAAAAATGTGTTCATGTACTTGAAAGGAACTTTGGATTACTATTTATGCTATTGCAGTACTAATGAATTGGGTAAGGGGTTCAATATATAGGGTCTTGTTGATTATGATTGAGTCAGGAACCTATATACTCAAAGATAAACAAGTGGATATGTGTTTACTATATAGTAATTAGTTGGGTGACCAAGAGGAAAAAAATAATTACATTTTCCACAACTAAAGTAGAATGCATGGTAGTAACACATACTTGAAAAGAAGTTCGTATAAAAATAAAGAAATAGTATTGGTTTTAAGAGTCAAAACAATATTAAATTGTGATTCACAAACTATTATTTTTCTAGCAGAGAGATAATTCATATCATTATTAGACTAAACATGTAGATGTATAATATGATTTCATTAAGGAGATGATTGAGAGAAGGAAACTCTACATAGAGAAAATTAACATTCAAGTAAATAGTATGTATTCTTTGACAAAACTTTTGTATATTGCTAAATTTTGTGGTGTGGAGCTAAGATAGATTTATCCTAGTCTCATATATATGACATTAACCTTTTGGTATATTAAAAACTCCATGTAGTGAATATCAAGAGGGGGAAATTGGAACTTCGATGTACTATTCACCTATAGAGAGTTTTTGGTGCGATTCTCTATGTTGAAATTTGATTACCTTAATTTTCAATTCATGTTAATCATAACTTGTTTGTAGATTGATCAAAAATTATGGTAAGTTGTTGAAGTTTGTGGTGAGTTTCAAGAATTGTAGTTTAATATGGATGCTTATCTTAGTCTATTGCTGCTATGTTTCCATATTCAAATCATTTGAAGAATTCACTACACAATTATGAGCATGTCATTGTAAGTGCATGAGTGTAGGTGTACTTGCAACACTATTGGAGTACATACAATGATGTGTATGAGAATGGTGATGTTTTAGGTTATACTCAAGGGTACTACAAAATTTAGTATCAATTAGTTTTCATCTTTGCTACCAAAATCCATTGATACTATTTATTATGTACAAGAAGGCATGTACATAGTTTAGGATATACAAGCCAACAACCTTTGACAAATGGTGAGTGGTAGTGGTTCATTATGTGTGGTGACCATCCCTACTAAAAGTTCATGTTATGTGTAATGTGCAACATTCTAACATCATGGTACAATCATGAGATGTATGTATTATTGTTGGAATTCTACATGGTAGTTAGACAATTAAATGGTTGGTATTCTATGAAAATTATCATATTTGTGTGTGTATATGGCACAAATTTTCATTGTTGCAAGTTGGTGTTGGTGTTGTATCTCGAAGGGGTGTAGTCCTAGTTAGATAATATATATTATTCATCTTTGAAACTACACGAAAGTGACTATTTATTGGATGTATCTTTCAAAAATAATAAAATTGTTAATAGACTTTTATTGGTAGATTTTTTTCTCTAAAGGGTTCCCCGTGTAAATATTTGTTTCATGTGAATCTATCATATATGTACATTCTTTCTTTTAATTCCTTTAAGGTTACATAATTGAATTGGATAACAAACATAATTATATTTGATTTTATAATCTTAAGGTGTTCCAATATCCTAGTTTACCAATCAAATGTATTGGAGATTCATTTCTCAATAGCTAACAAGTAATAAAAACCTCATGTTTAGTTGAGTCTCATTGCAAGGTCAAGCTTGTTGAGACAAGAAAAAATTAACTCAAAATAAATAAACAATAGCTCCTAATGGGAGATTTGAGAATAAGATAAGAGCTCATCAAAAATAAATTTTGGGTGTTACCATGCATATAGCAAAATATTCTATCAAAAATTGGTACAAACATTGAGGTAAATAGACCATGCATGGTTACTATAAGTCCTTACACTGATAGCATCTCAAAATTTATCATTAGTGTGACCCAAATTGGTGTCAACAAAAGATTCATACTACACATCATCATTGTGGTCTCCATTTCAATGGAAAAATACATCTACAATTATTTGGTTAGGAATCATGTGAATAGAGGAATCAAAAGGAATTCAAAATTGATCCAACTAAGAGCACCTAGATAGAAAGTACCTATTATTACCTTACTTTTCTTTTTCTTGGAAATCTTGTCATGGTTTCGGTGAGGTTCACTATAACATTTTTAGCTTACAACTAGGTGACAAAAGTTTTGATTTTACACAAAAATCATCATAAGGTTGGTTAATGGAAAGGTGATTCTAACCATCTGGATGTAAACACCATCCCTTCAAGGTGAGTTAGCATATCCCTTCAAGGTGAGTTAGCATATTAGCCATGATAGTGAGTAATACTCTCCCTCATGATAGTGATGTCTAGGAGTGGGATTTATGTTTGGAAAATATAAATCCCCGTGCATATGGTAAAATGGATTATCCTTACAAACTTATTAATAAGGAGATCCATCTCATAGGTCCAATTGTGATGTGAACAAACTTCTCTAAGACATCTAGGTGAAGGTCTTGTTTAGTGAGTCTTTCTACGAATAGGACCTTCTAGAATAAGGTCCTCTAGGAAAGGGCCTTCTATAAAGATCAAATGATATTCATGGTGAAGCTTTATGTCTTCCTTATTCCTACAATAGTAATTTTCATTTTCATATGTTGAAAAAATCATGTATCAAAAAAGTGGAGAGGTACAGGACTCCTATATGATGATTGTAACCCCCATTGATAAACTAAATATACCAACTCAATAGACAAGCAATTTCAAGCTAGAGGAAACCTATAGTAGGTTGTATGTCACCCATATCAAGGTCAAAAGATACATGGAGTAAGTTATTTGACACTCATAGTAAGGATAAAATTCATCTATAGGATCCTATTAAATCTCAATGGGGCTACATGTTCACCTATAGCATATACCACTAACATTAAGGCTACTACCAAGTCACCTATAGTAGTAGTAGGAGTGGTAGGATTCACTTCAAATTCAATGTTACTTTCTATTACTAATAAAAACACATGTAGAAGCTCAATAGTATTGTTGTAGCAATCCTACAAATGTTCCCCGAGGCTTTAATGAACCCAATAGAAAGTGATACAAGTATGAAAGAATAATAACAATGTGTTATTGAATAGTCTTAAAATTGTCTTGTAGTGCATGAGAGCACATACTCCCATGTGTGAGTGTATTTGGCAACAAAAAATGTTACAAAATTCATTTGTGAGGCATTCAATTCCCTTAGTTGGTGGTGACCGTGTGATCAATAGATAGAACTTCCCATTTTGTGCCAAAAAGTATTGTAGTGAATATTTCTTGGACAAGAGCAATATATTCCTCAATGATAATTGTCCATTCTTATGTGATCACTTCCATCTTGTTAGGTGGTAGAAGATGAGCTAGCAATTATCATTAGTACAAGCCTGTTTTCAAGAGATCGAATTTCTATTTAATTGAAGTGGTTGTGCATTTGCTATTATATAGGCATCATTTCCCTTTTCTAGCACAAGTGAAACTTCTAAGAAAACATGTATTATCTTATCTTGTGGTTGATTATATCTACTATGTGATTTAATGCACAACAATTCATTTTTTTCCATTCAATGTAAGTAGGGACCATTATAAAGAATGATTTAGGTAATTCATCTGAAGAAGTTTATAGATTTAGGTCGTGGCCTACAAAATGCAAACCATGTCTAGAAAGGATTGGAAATACAATGCCCTAGAATAGCATGATTGGGGAATTATTAGTGATTCCAATGTCCAAACACCTATTGTAATGATATTGCAAGGTTGTTTTTCAAATATAAATGATGCAACATACAATGTTTTCATGTCAAGGGACCCAAGTATTTTCAATGTTACTATTATTTAGTACCATGTATATAATTGGACCATTTACTTGTGGAATTCTAGTTCCTCTTGCTCTCTTTACAATGTCCTTGGCAATCGTCACTTGTGGTTGATGCAATGTCAATAATGTTTTCAAAGGAGTGCCAACCACTCGATTTTCCACATTAATGGCCCACATATCTCTATTGGAAGGAATTCAAAATGTGTCAAAAAGTAGTGTGCCATTGGCATGGAAGAGATTGATTCATGAACTAGGACGAACAAATATTAATTAAAGTTAAAGGCAAAGAATTTTATTTTTTCTCATGATTCAAATGAAGTTAAGATTTTATTAAATTTAAAATCATTTGAATAAAAGGTGAGGGTAACCTTGATTAATTATAAAATTGAATTTTATTTTTCAAGTTGTTTTCACTAAGGCCAAAGGGGGGGGCTTGTAAAAATAATAGGTGGAAATGTAATTGGGTGAAGTACCCATGAATGTTTGTTATAGTAGTATTTTATATTATCCTATAAAGAGAATATAATAAGGGCAACCTACAAAAATCATATAGATCTAGTAATATTAAGAATTAACGAATATATCAAATGGATACATTGTAAAATGGTTTATGTTTTAAAAGGGCCCAATATATCCTTCAAATATTCCCTAAAATCAAGATCATGGTAAGATAAGATTCATGTACAATGTTGACTTGCCCTAAAAATCAAAGGAGAGATATTTAACATGATGGAGAATGAGAAAAATAGAGTGATGTGAATAATGACATAATGACAAAGTGATGGCTTTATTAAGCTCGTGAGGAAATATCATATGATTTTATTAAGTCAAATCATGAAAATAAATATCAAGGTTCTTGCTCATTATGTCAAAATATTTTTCCCTAATACCAAAAAAAGAAGAGGATCCCTAATGCATGTTGCCCTAAATATCAAACAAGACTCTAGGATTCATAAGTAGGAAAACAAGAAGAATATGGCAGTCATTCAAAATAGAGAGATTTCAACATCAAAATAGTGGAGATCATTGAGGAACAAATTCAATGAACCACATATTAAGGAATGTAATGGTCAAATGCATTATTTCTTCACTTCGTTAATAGTGCATTTTTCAATTTTTAATGAACAACTTTGTTCTTGCAATGGTGCAAATATTAGAGGGAAGTCCTTCCACATTTCTTCATGTTAGTGTTTTAATGAGGGGATTGTGTGCATTTAATGTTCTATTTTTTCTTGCTCTCCTTCTCTCTTTTCCTTTATTCCTCTTCTCTTTTATTTTCCCTATACATATGGTATGACTTTCATATGTAGCTGGAGGGAAAACTATTGTAGGCACATGTTATTGAAGTTATACTTATAGATTTCTCTCTTTATAAAAGTTTGAATATAATTTATCTACCTACGCTTGTTGAGATCTACATTCCATTGTGTTATTTTTCTTTCTTTCATATTTAGTAGCCTTCATGTGTCTAGACAAGCTCTGATTACTCTGAATGTATAAATCTGCTCTAAAAATGATTAATATATGTTGTGATCAATTTATCCCTCTTCCATATTGTTCATTGGACGAGCCTTTTGTTCAATTTGTGGATCTATCAACTATTTTCGTGCAATTGTTTAAGTGCAAAAGTAATCATCTCACGTAGTTAATGATCTTTGATCATTCACTTAAATTAGTTGTGTTTTTATATTTACATTAGTTGAAGTGATCTACACCAACATGTACTGAATTTCTTTCTCATAGAAACATTGCTGAGTTTACAAATAAAGACTGTGTGTTTGTTCTTACTGTAGTTCGCAGTTTGGAAGACCGAAAAATACCAATGACAGAAAAGAAAGAATGTACAGAATTTGCAAAATGCTTCCAAACAAATAGTGATATTTTCGTTCCAAAATTAACAATCCACTGAGCTTTAAATAATGAGTTGTAAGGCACAACTAACCTTTAAAACAGAAGCAACGATAACGCTTAGATTAAGTCCGTTCCATCTCCAGACTTACAAAAAGACTAAAGGACAGCATCGTACATTAATAAGGATTGGTACAAACGGACATATTCCAGTATAGGCACAGAAGAAACACAGAATCTTCAACTAATTCACAACCTCAGAAACTCACACCTAGCCATGGACCACAGTCATGTTATTCAGAGTTTCTTGATTGAAAACCTTCAACTCCAGCCGGCATATTCTCAAAGATTCACGTAGTTTGAGCTTTCACATTGGAAGACCCAACCAGCTCTAATAGTGACTCTAGAAACCACCGTTGATTTACTTTCTTCGCAAGTGTTATTCAACAAGGATTTTCTATTCCGCCCAGCACATCTCAATATTCCCATCAATAGCTTTTATATAACCTGAATCATATTTTGCTGCTTTTCGACTCCACAAGATTTATCGATTAGAGGCTCTCCTGAATTCGATTATCTTCAAGACGGGTGTATTTCTTCAACACATATTATTCGCCAGTCTTATGAATTGTCGTAGGTACCTCGAACTGGTGTATTCAATCGCTTCAATCCATATATGACTGTCCACTTCAGATATTGTGAAGAAACTCTCACGGGTAATTGAATACTTCGCTCGATATGCAACAAGACTATGTCACGGTAATTTATGAAACTTAATAAATCCCA
Organism: Sequoia sempervirens; assembly: GCA_007258455.2. Taxonomy (NCBI): domain Eukaryota; kingdom Viridiplantae; phylum Streptophyta; class Pinopsida; order Cupressales; family Cupressaceae; genus Sequoia; species Sequoia sempervirens. Next base: position 71,496 of record VDFB02344595.1, on the reverse strand, counting down.
GCCCGTGTTCTTTAACACTTTCCAGATACAATAGTCTCCATCGAATTTCCAAAACTAAGATTTCGATTCAGATCAATTTCAAAAGGTCAATACAATTGCCCAGGGGGCATCTCACAGCACCAAAGGCAATTACTCTACTCAAGCTTTCGGTCCAAGTAGAGTCCAAGAAAATGACTGATATCGCAAATTTTACAAATTTAAAACTTTATCAATCACTATAACATCATTCACTCAACATCAATAATTATGTACGTGAGAAGAACAAAATAACACCCATATTTAGGTGGAAACCTTTGCAGGAGAAAACCATGGTACAAATAATGTACTTTATATATTTATGTGAATTACAATGATAGTAGGCACCAACCTCTAACTTGTTTTGTAGGCACCAACCTAAGGAAGCACCAACTCCCTCAATTTTTAGGCACCAACTCACTGGAGGCACCAACCCCCACTTGTCAAGCACCAACTTAGCAAAAGATAATAACTTCAGAAATAAAGTTTCACCTTCAATGTTGCTTTTTTAACGGATGATGGACAATACTACTCAAATATATCTCTTTCAATATTGCACCAAGTCTACTATAACTCTTTTCTTAGATCTGATATAATTCTTCTTCTATATTTGCATTAACTTCTCTTCAATAATCTGCTATAATGTTGATTACAAATCTGCCATAAAATTCTGCTCTCAAATCTGCAATATATCTTCACTGAGATCTGCCTTTTGTCTCAACTTATTCCTTTGTGATGTAAGAGGTCTCTTTAAAGCTCACACAAATGATGTATAATCATGCTCCTCTCTTCACATAATCATTCTCTCTCACACACTTCATCTATATTCATGTTCTTTTATATAGCCATCCTTATCTAACTCTATACATCCAAATCTGAATTGATTCTTATTTTTATATCAATCTTTAATCATCAAGGGTTGCAACTTTTAAAATCAACATGTCCCTTGATTTAATCACACCACTTAGTTTCAAAATATTTGACATTTAATATTAATTGATTGCCTTTATTTATGTTTTGAAGGATCATTGTTTTTCATTTATTTAATCTCTTCCTTCTAATAAATCATTGCTTTTTAAAATTTTAATCGCTTCTTTATAAATCGTTTCCTTTAGAGTTGAAATGAACTTTCTTTCTTTTCATCACTAATTTTGTTTTTGTCTTTATTAATAGGCCAACATCTTTATTTTATTCACCTTTGTCTTATATGGTTTTGTTTTTATTGGTTGTTTGTTGCAATGGTAATAAAAGGTCTTCTTAAAGTAATCACGTAAGCATTCAAAGTTCAAACTTTACAGTTGAAAACATGACCACTACCTTATGCAATTAATAATCATCAGATGCCTTTTTAACTTTCGTATTTTGTCTTATTCTATTTGCTTTTTACTTTTGTCTTTTTCTAATTTTATAAATGTTAATAATCTTCAAATCGTTGCCTTTTAAAACTAACAAATAATCCTTTAAAATGTTATCTTTTATAAATGGACATTTATCATATTATTATCTGCATCTTAAAGTCTCTTATAATATAGATTGTTGCATATATTAACTGATGTTCATTTATCCTAATTTCTGCTTTAATGAAGATAATAAATCTGTTTGATCAAACTATTTGAAATACTCTGTCAATTTTCATGGCAATCTTGGCATGTCTTCTTATTTTGCTATCTTTAGGTGAGCCTTTAGTTCCCGGTTACACACATAAAATATCTGCCTACAACTAGAATGCATCTTCATGCTTTACCTTGACATCAATGACAATATTTCCAAGAATCTCCCCCTTTGTCATTAATGGCAACACAAACATAATTCTTTCCTTTTGCATTGCTCCCTTTTACTCTATTTCTCCCCCTTTGACATCAATGGCAAAGGGTTTTCCAACAATGTCTTGCATTTTTTGTTCCATGGAGCTATAAGATACTATTTTGGATAGCTCCCCCTGAGTGTATGCTCTCATTTGGGTATGTGCAGAATCATGATAGGCCAAAAAGTGGCAATATGATGGGTATTGTGGCTGACGAATTTTTTTTACCCAAAATTGATGAAATGAAAAGGGTTTTTAAAAGAGATTCTCAGCTTTCCACCAATATAAATTATGTTTTACTTTGAATTTAATAAGTAATTATTATTTATTTTCTATTCAAATTATGACTAAAGTCCTAATTGATAGATTGATTGAAAAACATCTATAGCTTTCAAACGGTATCACATTTTTTGAATCTAAAACATGTGTCACATTCTATGCTTCACATACTACATGATTAAAAAAATAAAAATTGAATTTCATGAAGTTTTGACCAAGTTAAGGTGGTCAAACATATGAGTTTTTTATATTTTTTAAAAGTTGTAATAAAAAATTTATAATTAATTATTTATAGGGAAAAAAATTACAAAAAAATATGCATCACATCAGGGCATGATTCATCTACTTATATCTAAAATATTATCATTTTATTGTGGTTAGGGTGGTCAGACAAACACCTACTTCTTATTTTTTCCCTGAAATTTAACTATTACTAGATTGAAATTTTAAATTTTCACCAAATAGATTTATTTATTTTTAAACAAACCTAATAGTTTAGAAACTATATTCAATTTGCTACAGATTCTATTCATACATATTTTGAAAATAATATAGATAAATTATTCAAATTTTTACGTCAAGTTGCCTAATTCTGATTTTTCTAATTTTTTTGCCACTTAAGGGCCTATTTTTTCTATAATGATCCTACACATACCCATCTATTGATTGGATGGGTGTGGGACTACTCCCAATTTGTCCCTTAGATACTCCCTCTTCTCTATTTCACCATCCCTTGACTTCTAAATTACTTGGGTGACTTCATTTTATATCTTGGATGCTAAATGAAGATCATCCTCCTTTTGATCTTTTTGTGAAATACTTCTCTCCTTTCTTCTCTTCCTCATGTTTTTTGATTTCTTTTTGTTATCAATATCACAATTTCCAACAATTGATGCCAATTCATTATCTTCTTTTGATACCAATCTATTGCATAAGTAGATTTTTCTCTTCAATTTTCTAAGATACTTCATTTGAGTTATCTTCATGCTTCTCCTCAAATTTGTGTATGAAGTGTATTTTGCACAATCATAGATTTATCCTTCTTCTCATCATTTTTCTCATGTTTCCTTCTCCATACTTTTGTAGACTTTCTCTCCTTTTGTAAATATTCATGGTGTTCTTCTTCATGTCCCATCTAGGTGGTTTCACAAAACCACATCTACAAAATCGTGCTATATGTCCATAGTTATTGCACTTGTAGCATACAACACTATAATCCACTAAAGGAACAAAGGAGTTATAGTTCCTTCCATAAGATCTTCTATTTTTGTTCCAACCATAATCATATCTCACATGTGTTCTACAATCTCTTGCTTTATGCCCAAAATGATTGCATGAGTAGCAATATCCATAAAAGGTACTCTTGAACTTGTATGGATGCACTTGCCTTGAAGGAAAGGACTTCTTGAAATTATTCTTGTTAACTTTTGGAGGAGTGTTTGCCTTCTTAGGAGTCTCTATTGAATCTTCATTGTTGAATTCTTTGGTGCCCCTTTGGATTCATCCTTATTGTCCATTTGATTTTCTCCATATCCAAGTCCTTTCTTATTGAATGGTGACCTCTGTTTATTTAATATATCATCCAAAATCTCGGTGCTCTTATCAAACTTGAATTTCTTGTTTAACTTGGAGGATGTCTTTTCTAATTCCTTTCTTAAAGAAACTATCTCAGATTCTAGCATTCACAATCTTTCTTTTTCTCTAATTGGACTCTTACTTCCTCTTTCATTTTGTATCCTTCTCTCATTTGAAATTTTAGCTCGACAATTATCTTCTTGGATTCTTCAAGGTTTCATACTAACACTACATTAGATTCATTGTTCTCTTGAACTTGTAGCTTTATTTTTTGGTTCTCCTTTATAAGCCTCTTGATCTCACTATAGGCATAATGGGGTTCCTCCTCAAGATCCACTTCACTATGGCCTTCATCATTTTCTTCTTCTAATTTTATATCAAAATTCTCATCATATTTTGTTAACTCCTTTTCTTCTAAGTTCATCTCCTCTTTTCTTCCATTCACAAGGTGGTTTTCTCTTTCGATGATATCATCTTTTGTTTCTATTGTCATTTGTGTTTCATTTGTCACCCCATTATTTTTACTTGCTTCTTTGTTATTACTTGCATTTTATTTTGTCAGTGCTTTGTCATCAATAACCTGCTTGGTATTTCCTTTTCTCTTATTTCCTTTTCTTCTTGCCATGTGTGCTCTTTAGATCTACCTTCTAGTTTGTTAGACTAATTCGAAGGAACCCACTCTGATACTAATTGATGAGCACGCAATTATACTAAGAGGGGGATGAATTAGTATAACGCAAGTTTTACCAATTTAAAACTTTATCAATCACTACAAGACCATTCACTCAACATCAATAATTATGCACACGAGAAGAATGCAATAACACGGATTTACATGGAAACCCTTGCGGGAGAAAACCATGGTACAAATAATGTACTTTATATATTTATGTGAATTACAATTATAGTAGGCACCAACCTCTAACTTTTTTTGTAAGCACCAACCTACAGGAAGCACCAACTCTCTCAATTTGTAGGCACCAACCTACTGGAGGCACCAACTTAGCAAAAGATAATAACTTTAGAAACAAAGTTCCACCTTCAATGTTGCTTCTTTAATAGATGATGGACAATATTGCTCAAATATATCTCTTTCAATCTTGCACCAAGTCTATTATAACTCTTTTCTTCGATCTGATATAATTCTTCTTCTATATATGCATTAACTTCTCTTCAATAATCTGTTATAATGTTGATTACAAATCTGCCATAAAACTCTACTCTCAAATTTGCAATATATCTTCAATCAGATCTGCTTTTTATCTCAACTTAACTCCTTTGTGATGTAAGATGCATCTTTAAAGCTCACACAAACGATGTATATTTCTGCTACTCTCTTCACATAATCATTCTCTCTCACATACTTTATATATATTCTTGTTCTTTTATATAGTCATCCTTATCTAACTCTATACATTCAAATCTGAATTGAATCTTATTTTTATCAGTCTTTAATCATCAAGGGTTGCAACTTTTAAAATCAACATGTCCTTTGATTTAATCGCACCACTTAGTTTCAAAAGATCTGACTTTTAATATTAATTGATTGCCTCTATTTCTGTTTTGAAGGATCGTAGCTTTTCATTTAATTAATCTCTCCCTTTTAATAAATTGTTGCTTTTAAAAAATTTAATCGCTCATTTATAAACCGTTGCCTTTAGAGTTGAAATGAATTTTCTTTCTTTTCATCACTGATTTTATTTTTGTTTTTATTAACAGGTCAACATCCTTATTTTATTCACCTTTGTCTTATATGGTTTTTTTTTATTGGTTGTTCGTTGCAATGATAATAAAAGGTCTTTTTAAAGTAATCACACAAGCATTCAAAGTTCAAATATTGTCGTTGAAAACATGACCACTGCCTTATGAAATTAATAATCATCGGATGCCCTTTTAACTTTCGTCTTTTACTGTATTTTTTCTTATTCTATTTTCTTTTTACTTTTGTCTTTTTCTTATTTTATAAATGTTAATAATCTTCAAATCGTTGCCTTTTAAAACTAACTAATAATCCTTTAAAATGTTGTCTTTTATAAATGGAAATTTATCATATTATTATCTACATCTTAAAGTCTCTTATAATATAGATTGCTGCATATATTAACTCCTATTCATTTATCCTAATTTTTGCTTTAATTAAGATAATAAATCTGTTTGATCAAACTTATATTCCATGTTTGAATGGTTCAAACTATTTGAAATACTCCGTCAATTTTCATGGCAATCTTGGCTTATTTGTCTTCTTATTTTTCTATCTTTAGGTGAGCCTTTAGTTCCCAGTTACACACATAAAATATCTGCCTACAACTAGAATGCATCTTCATGCTTTACCTTGACATCAATGACAATATTTCCAACAATCATTGTTCAGCCAAAAACTGTAAAAAATCTCTACATATCCAAAAATGAAAACTTTTCTCCATTTCTCCATCTCCTGAAAGTATCTGACATTGGACTCTTGAAATGCCTTCTTTAAAGGAAACCTTAGATTTGATTAAATTCTCTGATAAGTACTCCCCTCCAAAAATGAGAATTTATTTATCTTAAAAGAAACAACTTATATCCCCTTAAAAGAATAAATTAATGCCTTATTAAAAAAACTAACATAAGAGCCCAAGCATTAATTTATTTTATTTATCTTTTCCTTTTTAACCATATATTGGGGGCAACATTACAATCCTCCCTCCCGAGAATTGCTTGTCCCCAAGAAATTCCAATCCAGGATGTTGTAAGACTTGCTTGTTCTCCCACGTAGCATCTTCAACTAGAAGATTCTTCCATTTAACAAGGTATTCCCTAATGACCCTTTTCTTGATAGTGTTCCCTGAGATTGATTATAGCCTTAGGTATAAGTACAAGTTTGCCTTCTTCGTCCAAGGGAGGCAACTCAACAGAGGGAACTATGTTGCGTCCCAACGCCTTCTTGAGGCAAGAAACGTGGAAAACATTATGAACTTTGTTGTTTGTTGGAAACTCCACCTCATAGGAAACCTCTCCAATTCTTTTGTTGACCTGAAAAGGACCATAAAATCGAGGTTTAAGCTTTTATGAACCACTTTTTTGAGTGAAGACTTCCTGTAAGGTTGCAACCTTAGATACACCATGTCTCCAATCTCAAAAATCCTCTCTTAACGATGTTGATCAGCATATATTTTTTGTTGATTCTAAGCTTGCCGCATATTCTCCTTCAATGGCTTCAGTATGTCCTAACTTTCTTGTAGTAAGTCTCTAGCCTTACGCACCCTACTGTCCCCAAAAAGTAAATCAAGAAAATTTAGAGCTTCATAGCCATAAAGTGCCATAAACAGTGACATTCAAATTGACATGTGGTAAGTTGAATTATAACAATACTTACCATAGTGTAACCACCTCACCCATGCCTTCTACTACCCCGAGATGTAATTCATGAGGTACCCTTCCACCCACTTGTTAACAATTTCTAATTGGCCATTAGTCTGTGGATGGTAACTTATGCTAGGGATTAGTTTTGTTCCACTCAATCTAAAGAGCTCCTGCCACAAGAGACTCAAGAACTTACCATCCCTATCACTAACAATGCTCCTAGGTATTCCATGATGTCTGAAAATTTCCTTGAAAAATAGATCAGCCACATGTATTGTTGTATATGTAGCTAAAATAGCATGAAAATGTGCAAATTTTGTGAGCCTATCAACAACCACATACACACAATCCTTACCCTATACCTTAGGAAGCCCTGTGACAAAATCCATACAAATGCACTCCCATTTCTAATTAGGAATGGGTAGTGGCTACAACAACCTAGCAGGATATGAGTGTTCATCCTAATTTTGTTGACATATAGGGCACTCCCTAATATATCTAAGGACTTCAATTTTAAGCCCCTTCCATGTAAACCTTTCACAGATCTGCCTATATGTTTTAAAGAACCCCGGATGAGCAGCCATAGGGGCATCATGAAAAGCCCTCAAAACTTTAGCTTTAAGCTTTGAATTAGATACCAAAAAAACTCTACCCTTATACATAATCAACTCATTGATAACTGTATAACTATCATCTTGAGTGGTACCCTCAATAATTTTCATGGCCCAAGAATCCTTAGCATAATCTGCAATAATTAACACCTTCCAATCATCACCAATCTCTACCAATGAGCATAAATGGGGTCTTCTAGACAATGCATCTACAACAACATTTATCTTCCCTTTGACATATACAATGTCAAAATTGTATGCTTGTGATCTACTCACCAATTTTTATTGTCTATCACTGAGATCTTTTTTATTCAAGAAATATTTGAGGCTATTATGATCTGTTTTAATTATAAACCCCCCTCCTATCAAATAAGATCTGAATTTCGCCAAAGCATGGATAATGGCCAACATTTCTTTATCATAAATAAAATAACTATGTTCAACTCCTCTCAACTTCCTACTTTCAAAGGAAATTGGATGTTTATTTTGCATCAAAACAGCTCCAATACCTTCTCTTAAAGCATCGCATTCCAACTCAAAAGGTTGGGAAAAATACATAATGGCCAAGACTAGACAAGTACTCATGATTTGCTTGAATTAATCAAAACATTGTTGTGTTGTGTTTGATGAACTGAAGGCTCCCTTCTTTGTCAAATCCATAAGAGGTGATGCTTTTTGTGAGAAGCCCTTAACAATTCTCCTATAAAATCCAAATAAACCAACAAATCCCTTAAGCTGAGAGAGATTTGTAGGTGGAGGTCAATCTATAATTGTTTTGATCTTCTCAGGATCAACCTTAACACTGTTGGCACTAATTATATGTCTACAATTGCTTTGATCTTCTCAGGATCCTATCTAATAAGCCTTTCCATCCTCTTGAATGAGACTATACGTGGTCCACCATTATTGATTCCCCTAAGAATAATCTTCTGACCATCTGAATCAAACTTCATCTCCATAATTTGCAAATTCATAGTGAACTCACCAATAGAGTGTAGCCATTGTATACCAAGAACCATGTTTGTATCCCTAATGCTCACCACATAGAAATCATCTCTAAGCTCATACTCCCCCAACTCAATTCTCAAATCAAATATTTTGTTGGTACAAGTAAGGGTAAATCCATTCGCTACCATAACCTTGAAGCCCTCACAATCCTCGGTTTTGATACCTCTTCTAGCAACTATTCCTTCATCAATAAAATTGTGTGTCGCCCCCGTATCAATAAGATTCACTATATGTTTCCCACATAATACTCCTCTAACACGAAAGGATCCAATTTTCTGCAAACTAGAGAGTTGTGCTATCGTTCCCTTTTTCCCTTGCTCTTTTTCAAACTCATCCGAAGAGCTCTCACTATCACTTTCTTTCAAACTAGCTTGTTGATCTAAATTTTTTGCACTTGATTCATCAGTTGTATAGTATTCTAATTATTTTGATTTTCCCTTATTAGTACACTTATGTGCCTTGTCCCATTGCTTATCACAATAATAACACAAACCCTTCTTTCTACATTCATTGAGTTGCTCATCCTCCAATCTTTGAGGTATGTTCTTTGATTGTTTTGGATCCTTTTGAAAAAAAATTGTCTTTATCTTTCCTAGACATAAACTCCTTGGATTGATTTTTTCTCTTTGAAGTAGATGACTCCATATCCCTTGCTTTTTTAATTGCATCATATAATGTGTGTAGGTTAAGTGCCTTTATCGAACCCCTTAACAGATCTACTAAACCATCCATGAACAACACAATCAGCCTCCTCTTTGAAATATCATTCACAAGCACTGAAAGCCTCTAAAAATCTACTATATAAGTGTCCACTGACCCCCACTGTCTAAGCTGAGCTAGCTCCTTAAATTGGAGTTCTGGATCTTTCTTATTGAACCTATCAATCAGCCTCTCTATGAACAATGCATAAGAATCAATTTGATCATGACCCAATGTTACCATTCCATGGTGCCACCACTCATGTGCACACCCATCCAAATGTAACGTAGCATATTTGATGGCATCATCTTTAGGCATTGGGTTACGCTAAAAGTATGTGTTAATTTTTTGCACCCATACTGTAGTTGTTGTTTTTTCGAAACCATCAAAATAGGGAATGGATAACTTGCCAACTTTCTTTTGCAAATCATAATTAGGATCTCTCCCACCTCTATGTGCTCTATGTCTCATCCTAAATCTTAAAGACATTTCAGCTTGGAATTCTAAATCTGAATTTCTCCAACCTTCTAAGACTTGATCTTGGAGCTCCAATTGTGTAGGTTCCACTTCAACTTGGGGATTATTCCTTGGTGGAAAATTAGGCATCAAAGATCTAGATTTCGTTGTCCTAGATACATTACGTTGGTTAACAGCCCTGTTGTTGACTGATCCATCTTCATTTTTGTCATTCCTTCCATTAGCATTGTTCCCATTATTATTATTGTTATTTCCTCTCAATTGTTGAGTCATTAAGGTTGCCAATTGTGCCAAGGTCTGTTGTATTTCACGTTGTCTCCTTACCATATCATTGAACATGTCACGAGTGATTGGTTCCTCATGGCCCTTGTTTCTCTATTATCCCTATCCCTATCTTCCATTGTGCTAGTTCAAAAAACCTCAATATTTTGCTTAAAAGTGTCATGTTTTGGATAAGGTTGAGCCCACTGTGCTTGTCTTCTCTCTTCTCTAGCAATGTATCTCCTATATATGTCACTCATGAACCCTACAAGCTGTAGAAAGTTTTATGGATCTAATACCAATGAAGTGGTCTACCCCAACATGTACTGAATTTTTTTCTCATAGAAAATTGTTGAGTTTATAAATAAAGATTGTGTGTTTTTTCTTACTGTAGTTTGCAGTTTGGAAGACCAAAAAATACCAATGACAGAAAAGAAATAATGTATAGAATTTGCAAAATGCCTCCAAAAAAATAGTGATATTTTCATTTCCAGAAATAACAATCCACTGAGCTTTAAATAATGAATTGTAAGGAACAACAAACCTTTAAAGCAAAAGCAACAATAACGCTCAGATTAAGTTCATTCCATCTCTAGACTTAGAAAAAGACTTAGGGACAACATTGTACATTAATAAGGATTGATACAAACAGACTCTTGTGCAGTTTTTGCACACACGCCCCGCTGAAAGCAAGGACCCTTTTTTTCTTTCGCTTTTTTGTTTTGCCCCCTTCGATTTTGAGGATTTCTTTGCCTTGGTATGAGCTTAAAGTGTTCATCTTACTTGCCTAAGTGTTTTTCCTAAGTTACACATTGAAAATCTTAAGTTTTTGGGCCAAGTTTGGGTTTTTGCCCTGGTTCGGGATTTTCCACCTCGTCTGGATTTTCTCGGATTGCACTCAGAGTCCGGTTCGGTCTGCTTTACACTATGGTTCAAAGATTTATGGCCTTCGCGGAATTCCACCTAGGCCAGATTTTTTTGGAATTTCATCTTGTCGTCGGTTTTTTGAATATGGTTGGTTTTTGGAGCTTTATGCCATTATGATTTATCATGCGTTCTCTTAAGTTGGGATATTTGATCCTGGGGTACTTGGCATGTTGTGGCATACTGAATTTATGAATTATTGATATGGTTGTGATTCCCTTGGCGTTTTCATCATTGTCGCTTGCTTGGGTGATCGAATTGTTGTTTTTCTTAGCTGGAGTCGACTGGTATTTTATTCATGGTATGTGATAATGCCTTACTTATGGTTTCCCAAGTAAGTTATGAGTTTGTTCATTCATTTGCATCTGGAGATAGCTTACTTATGGGCCGTCATCTTTGTCCCGAGCTTGCTCTGTGCGTTAACGGCCAAATTTAGGGTTTCATGCCTAGGGCGTTGCCATTTCGTCTTGACTTGCTTTTGAATGATCCTAGGATTCAAAGAAGATCTATAGGAGGTTCAAGTTAAATGATTTCCATGCTTGGTTCCTCAAATTTGTGATCATTCGATCAATTTGAGCGAATTCGTATGAAGATGTTGATATTCGGGTTTCTTCCAGCCTCGGGATTTTCCTGTCCAATCGGATTTTCTCGGTTTCTCCTTCTTCCCCTCCTTTTCCCAAAATTCATGCAGTGTTATCATTTTCGCGAAAATCCAATTCGGTCGGATTTTTCTGGATTTTCTGGGAAGCTTGGTGAAGCTTGAGAATTGGATGAAATGGATAATTTTAATGATAAATTCTTATTTTTCCATGCTTTTAATTGATAAATTACACTATTTTCTGCATTTTAATGATCTGTGGTTGATTTTGTGCCTTCTTCGGGAAAATCTGCCTGGCTCAGATTTTTCTGGATTTTCCTTTCTGGCCTGGATTCTGCGGTTGGCTTGGAATCCTAGATTTTGAAGATTGCACTTTAATGATTTTTCTGGGTCGATTTCGATCTTTGCTCGGATTTGTTTGAATGACGAATATATTATTGATGATGAACTAATGCTAATTCTTCATGTTATAATGGATATTAATGGTAGTTTTTGCTGAGTGCAGGCTAAATTTAACTGGGTCGTTAAGGAAATTCTGGAGATGAAATTGAATTCATGGAAAGGAGATTCAAAATACTGGTTACTCCACCCCTTGGCTAACTTGGTGAGGTGCACTCAGGATAAGAATGGAAGGAAGCAGTTAATATAGGGCTGCATTGAAATTTGTGCTTTGGTTCGAATTATATTGAAGATCCCAGGCCGACCTGAATTGAGTTCAAGCATTTAATGTTAATTCATTTTATTTTGAATTCTCCTTGGGTCGACCTATTTTATGGCCATTTATTATTGTAAACATTAGTTGGGTCGACTTGTTTGTGGCTATTTCATGATTGTAAATCCCAGCTTGGCCGACATGCTTTGGAGGTTCCTATAAATTTGGGCATTTTTCCTTATTTGTAACATATAGATAGAAGATAGAACATAGAATAGAAAGACAGATAGCTCTTAGAGCGAATTTAGCAGTAGAGCAGAGGTAGAAATTAGGTCATTCTGAGCAAGTGTTGTAATAGAACATTGGAATTGTTGCTATAATTTGGTGATTCAATACAATTGAAGACATTGTGATTTTCTGGTGATCTCTTTTGTGTTGACTTATCTTGCATGGTTCTTACGATTCTATCTTTAAAATTTCTCAAGGTTACTAGATATATGTTAGATTTATATTTAGATCTAATTCAATGGTGTTTATGATTTGATGCTTGAAGTGTTTGCAGCAATCCTTGGTCCATACTTTTTGCAGCTAGCTGATTGTTAGTTGCTTTGCAAAGTTAGCATGGACCTTTATATTCATCGTGCTTAGTTCAATCGTGGAGATTTATTCATTTCAATTGCAATTGGGTTGCCTTGGATGAATGTTCATGATCTGAAAATCTTTAATGCCTTAGAAGATTGCACTATTTTTTGTGAGATTGCAGGTTCACCTAGGTTAAGCGGGAATTAGTTTATGAGGGATTGGTCCATTTCAAGTATTTCATCATTTGCATTGTTAATCTTAGGAGTAGTTTTAATCTTAGAGATCTCTTTGAAACCCTAATCTTTTGTTATTTATTTATCATTTGAGTTAGATTTAGGATTGAAGTATCATCATATTGCTAGATCTGATAAGTTCAAGATTCAGTCTTTGCTTGTAGTAAGGTCCCTTTGTCATTACCAGCATTTTCACATTTATCACTAAGTTGTTTATGCATTGTCAAGACCTTACATTAGAGACCTTGGGGTTATCTCTTGAGGCTTGCTGATAGAGATTTACCTTTCAAGAGAAATAGGAGATTATATTCTGTCTGAGTTGTTGTTGTGTAGAGAACATCATCAACACAGACGTATTCCAATACAGGCATAGAAGAAACATAGAATCTTTGACTAATTCACCACCTCAAAAACTCACACCTTGTCGCGAACCACAGTCATGTTATTCAGAATTTATTGATTGAAAAACTTTAACTCCAACCGACATATTCTCAAAGATTCACGTAGTTTGAGCTTTCACATTGGAAGACTCGACCAGCTCTAATAGCAACACTATAAACCACCATTGATTTACTTTCTTCACAGGGATTATTTGATAGGTATTTTCTATTTCGCCCAGCACATCTCAATCTTCTCGTCAATAGCTTTTATATAACCTAAATTGTATTTTGTTCCTTTTTGACTTAAGATTTATAGATTGGAGGCTCTCTTGAATTTGAGTATCTTCAAGATGGGTATATTTCTTCAACACATATTATTTGTCAGTCTTGTGAACCGTGGTAGGTACCTTGAATTCATGTATTCAATCGCTTCAATCCATAAATGAGTGTTGACTTCAAATATTGTGAAGAAACTGTCATGGGTAATTGAAGACTTCACTCGATATGCAACAAGACGATGTCACGGTGATTTCTGAATCTTAATAAATCCCATCCTGCGTTCTTTAACACTTTCCAAATACAATAATCTCCATCAAATTTCCAAAACTAATATTTTGATATAGATCAATTTCAAAAGGTCAATACAATTGCCCAGGGGGCATCTCACAACATCGAAGACAATTACTCTACTGAAGCTTCAGGTCCAAGTAGAGTCCAAGAAAATCATTGTTCAGCCAAAAACCATAAAAAATCTCTGCATATCCAAAAATGAAAACTTTTCTCCATTTCTCCATCCCCCAAAAGTAACTGACATTTGATTCTTGAAACACCTTCTTTAAACGAAACCTTAGATTTAATTAAATTCTCACATAAGTGCTCCCCTCCAAAAATGAGAATTTATTTATTTTAAAAGAAACACCTTATATCCCCTTTAAAGAATAAATTAATGCCTTATTATAAAAAACTAACATAAGAGCCCAAGCATTAATTTATTTTATTTATCTTTTCCCTTTTAACCGTGTATTGGGGGGAACATTACATTAGTTCTCTCTTCTCTTTCCTCTACAAAGTGATTCCTTGAGCACTTGTTGGTCATCTTAAGAGAGATGAGTGTTTTAAGGTTTTAGGTTGTAGGTGAAGTGTAAGAGAGGGGGACCAACCACGTCAACGCTTTAGGTCACGGAGAGCCGAAAGCAAAGAGGAGAGGGCTGCCCTAACTTACCTCACTCTAAAGAGATGTTTTAGGAGAAGGATCAAAAGTGATGAGGACTACGATGCACTTCAATCACTCTACAGATCCGAACTTAAGATTAAGCTAGGCGAGCTAGTTTTCGGAGTCGATACTGTGTCTCAGACAACTCTTTATCTGAGGACGATAGCACAGTTCTGGGATGTCAGCTCACCACGTTGGCGTCTCTCGGGCATGCTAGCATCCGTATGGTCAAAAAACAATGAACACAATAAAAACTACTCAAAAACAAACTTACAACATAGCTAGCTAATCTTGATGGAAAAAACAGAATAAGTAGATACACGAAATAGAAACTAAAGTGATAAAACAAGTAAATGAGAACTAGGGTGACAAAAATGATCTCACAAGGATGCACATTCGCTAGCTAGCTCCAAATGCATTCCCACCTACACACAAGGAAGAGGGGAAAATTGTTGGGATTGTATAGGGGTCTACCTCAGTCAGACCCCCATTTTGGTGTTTCCACCTCCACAGACAACCAAATAGAAACGAGAGAGAAATATGTGATAAAGAAGTAAAGAAAGAAGAAACTGCAATAAACACTACAAAACAGTAAAGTGCTCTTCAACCAAATCAAAAAGGACAGGATTGAAACATTACCACCTTCACCCAAAAGCTCACTAGCCAATGGAGGAGAAAGCGGACTTGGCAAGGTCACCACAACCTCGACTACAATGGAGGTCTCGCAAGACCCCAAACCCGCACTACTAATGGCTTGCTTCACACTTGCTTTGCAGAGTTGATGGAGTGTTGTTGCTGCTGTAATGGAATGTTGACGTGTTGTTGAGAATGAAGAATGCAAAAAGAGATGGATTGAATGAAGAATGGATGAAATTGAAGAAGAGGGAAGAATCTGCCATATTCGGGGTCAGTTGGTCAAAGAGGGACATTACAAATTAACCCCAATCGAAAGTGTAACACCTGTGCCAGCTTCAAACGCAAGAATTCATCAGGGACGTAAGCGTGCCGCACAGACATCTATGCACCGCGTGCATGTCTCCGACAAATATTCTCTCACCGACACAAGAGATAGATTCCAAGTGGAAGGAAGGCAATTGGGTGATGTGGAATTTTGCCTTCGGATTTGATTTTCTAAGGTGAAGGTATGTGAAAGGGGAATTTGCGTAAGGGGTGCAAATTCACTCCTATACATTTTGTTCCCACTTTAGTGAACACAAGTACATATGAGTGCTTCAGTAAAGTAGATCGAAAAGTTAGTAAGGTTAGAAATGTATACATGAATCGTCAAGGAAGCAGACTGCGATTTGGCGAGGTCAAAAGCACGGACTAAAACAAAAGACTCCATAGCCCCGCAAAACTATAAAGCTGCAGAAGGTACACCGAAGGCCCTCGGACCAATGATGGACAAATCCCACAGAATGAAGGTGTCTCATAGGCCTGCAAACCTGCAAAGAGGTAACCCCAAAAATCTCTCACATGAAGGAAGCCCCATGAAACATGTGCCTTACAGGCCCACAGACCTACAAGAAGGTATCCCCCAAGATCTCTCACATGAAGGAAACCCAGATAAAAGTGCCTTACAGGCCCACAGATCTGCAAGAAGGTATCCCCCAAGATCTCTCACATGAAAGAAACCCAGATGAAAACGCCTTACAGGCCCACAGACCTACAAGAAGGCATCCTGCAAGATCTCTCACATGAAGGAAACCCAAATGAAAGCACCTTACAGACCCACAAACCTACAAGGTGTCCCCCAAGATCTCTTTCATGGAGGAAACCCAAAGGAGGAGACTGTGCAGAGTCAAATTGGAAAGTGGCTTCATAGGCGCACCTGCAAAGCAACATGTTTACCCGCAAATAAAGCATGTTCAAAACAAAGCAGCCACATAGGCGATAAAGCTAACAATCACGCAGACCATTAGTAGATTGGAAGGCTTTCAAAGGGCTCCCCCGGGAACCCGACGTGAAAAGAGAAGGGGGTCCACTCAAGAGACGTGATGTTTGAAAGTACAAGAAGAGACATTTTTTCTCAAATCAATTCATCATCAAGGAAACCTTTCAAAAGATATTCACTTCATCAAGGAATTCGAAAGGAAGAAAATGCTCCCTTGCGAGGGAAAGGCCAAAGCCACTTCCACCTCGAAGGAAAGTTCTCAAGCTCTTTCTTTGTGAACCCATGATGAAGGAAACACATTCTGTTAGGGGTCCTAGTTGTGAATGCGGTTTTCAAAAAGAAATGTTTGCAAGGATTTTTGATAAAAGATTCATTGGCAGCAAATGCATTTTTGAAAATCGTAGTGTCATAGAAATGGAATTGTCACACATGAAAGGGACAACTGCAAAGAAGAGAAAAAAATAAGAAAAGAGCAAAGGAAAAATAAACATAAACAAAGGGCACAGGGTGATTTGATATTTTGGGGTCATAACTACTCATAAATATATATAAGTATAATAATAGTATATAAATGAACTGTCATTAACCCCCTACTATATATCAAACCATGTGAAGAATACACGAGAAGATAAAGTACAAATAAAAATTGGGTCAACATGGAAGGGAAGCCTAAATGCCCCCAACATTTTGCATTGTCCCCAATTTTCCGAAAATCAATCACAAACATGGAAGAATGATGACACAAATAGAAGAAGGTTTGCAACACAAAAACCACTCCTGTATCAAAGCACCAACAGGGATGACAAGGGTCATCCAAGAACACATAGCACGGGCACAGGGGAACACATCACAACACACACACTTCTAATCTAAAGTTAAAGAAGAGGCCTCCCCCTAACACTCATTGACCAAGAGGTCGTCTGCTTCCCATTATAGATCATCATAAGGGGAAAGAGGACAAGCCTGCAATGGTGGAATATTAAGGGGAGGAGCTTCTGACCCTCTTGCAACAAGGGCTAAGGAAGAAGACCCTACAAGGTCTCCTCCACTCAGCTCTTGTGGAGCTATGGTCAGCACCTTCACGAAGATCACTGACAAGGCTGAAACTTCATCCAGAGAGTCAAACATGCACTTCATTGAAGTGTCATGTCGTACCTCAATGGATGGAGAGGGTTGCGCACGAAATTCACCACAAGGCTCACTGAGTGATTCGGGAGCAGTGACAAACTCACAGGAAGCCCAGGCTAATTATTTCACTAAGACAAAACAAGCCAATGCAGAACCACCCTTCAAAGAGGGTGGGCTGCTCTTACACCCTCCATTGCTGGAAGGGCCATCCTCCATCTTTTGCTTTGTCGATGGATGAGAACTCCCCAGAGACAAGGCAAGAGGCATGGAGGAAGAGGAGGAGGACAAAACGCAGCAGACACCACCAAAGTATTCGGTATATCCATGGATTTCAGAAAATGTGGGACATTTGGGAGAGACATCAACAAGGGCGGCTCAACAGAAGGAGCGATGAACACCTACACTTTTTTGGGGTCAAGCGCACTCACAACAGGAGTCGGGAGCGATACAGAGCTTGGTTGAACGAAAGTAGAGGGGAGGAGAGAGGAGGACGTAGTAGGAGGCCCTGAAGCAGGGGCGGTCATCTCATCTTCCTCTGCAAGGCGTTCTGCTCAAACGTAAAAGTCTTTCATCGGCACTTGCATTCACGCGCAAGGCAATTTTTGCAACTCTTCGAGCTAGAGGTCGAAAGTTGCGAGGGAGCGAAAGACACCTGTTCAACCATGGGAGTGTCCACCACAGCTATTTCCAATGGAGGGATAGACTCCTTAATGGGAGCAAGAGGAGCAAGTTGAGAAACAACGAGGGGAGTCAGCTCTAGTGCCTCGGTAGTGGGCCTCTTCCCATTTACTACTTTCGGAGCAAGAGTTGTAAGAGGCCGCAAAGGTCGAGGCTTAGAGGATTCCCAACAAGGACCCTTTCCCTTGCCATACAAGCAGTACCATGGTCTGAGTGGTTTGGTAGGGAGATATGATATCCTAATCTTCGGTTTACGCCAAGCAGGCACCATCAGACTTAGCGGGTAAAAGCCAGACATATTCATCCAAAACTCTTCTCTGGAAAGAGGAGTGGGAGAGCCATCCCGAGGATGGGGTAGCCTCTCTTTTCCCTTTCGAGAAGAGGAGGCAACTGGCTACTGCACTATCGGAAGGGTCAGATTTGGTTCTCCCTTGCCCCCAGTCTTATACTTCACATAATTCTTATAAAACAGTTTTGTTCTTGGAGGAAGCAAACCAATCGGGGTGGGCCAAAAGTGATCCAATGAATATCCCCCATGAGATACCAAAGGTTGGTACCCAGTGTCATGTCCTACATGCATAGTACCCTCATGGGAGAATTTTAAACATTTGTGAATGACAGAGGTGATTCCATTCATGAAAGCTAGCCAAGGTATTCCTAGCTTCACCCTGAGCAAATCCGACTTCGGAATAACATCAAGGACTATGTCTACAACCCTAGGTCCAACTAGGATGGAAAAAGTTATTGAGCCATATGACTTTAGACAAAGACCATCATGTGTACGAATGGTAGATTTTGTTTCCTCGTATTCCTTTCTATGCAATGAATTAAGCCACAACGTTTCTTTTGTAATGACATTCACTCGACTTGAAGGATCGACTAAGACCCCTATCACAATGTTTCCATTGAGGCAAGCGGGAATGTAGAGGGGAGAGGGATTTTTTTTTAAGGGTAAATCCTACAAAGTGAATGTCATGTCCGGGGAACAAGTCACAAGCTACGCAAAAGCGGTAATTGTAACCATGTTAACATATGCTTTAGACTAAGTGGTAGAATCAGAGGGATCGATAATCGTGTTGGCAGAATGTGACGGAAATGGGTTCATGTATATTTGAAACTCACTATTCGCTTTCACCACCGATTTGTTTGAATTTTGTTTATTCCCATCGAAATGAATAGTACCGTCCTCGATGTGATCTTGTATCTCACGATGTAGGCACATATAGCACTCGATATCATGTTCATTGACTCGATGGTACTAATGTAAGGCATTTGCATTGTACCAACTAGGGTAAGGTTCCTTGAGGGGTTTAGGGTTCTCCAAGGTTATTATCTTATCCTTTAGCAACTCCTGTAGGATGGAAGAATAAGATTTTGCTAACTTTGTGAACTTTCGGTTGTGTCTGAGGTCGTTATCATTTGTAGCGGCTACTACATTCGCAACAGCCTTACCTTTCCTAGAGATTGATAAAATGGACTTCCCTTCTGAACAGGAGTGTGAAGATGATCCCCTGAACTGTACTACCGTCTGTTGATATTCTCGTAATGATGTACACAGATCCGCAAAAGAAGGGTACTTCATAAGGGAAAACTTCTCCTGCCAAGGTCTTTACAAGTTCCCTATGAATACCTTTTGTACATCAAATATGAACAACGGATACAAGATTTATGAGAAGAGCGTTTGATATCGCGCTATGAAATTAGTAATCTTTTCATTATCTCCTTGCTTGCATCGGACGAGATCCGAAAATGTCATCTTCGGTCCAATGTTGGCTTCGAACTATCGGAGAAACTAATTCACAAGTTGGTTAAATGAGAAAATAAAGTTATCTGGTAAGGAACAATACCACTCGAATGTTGTATCCTTAAGAGGTCGAGGGAAAAAAATTCCATCAACGCATCGTGATGGAAGAAATTTGTACACAGGGCATTGAAGGCAGACACATGCGTTTGTGGGTCCCCTTTTCCACCATATTTCTTGAATTTGGGAATCTGCATTCCTTGTGGGAAGGGAGTACCTAAGATTGCTACCGAAAATGGACTATGTTGGAAGAAAGGTTGAAAGATAGGCTGGGTAAAGGCTTGGGAGAGGCTCGCCAGCTGGCTTTGCATCTAACCCATATTTTGAAGAAGGGTATTCAAAATAGGGTCTTGGGATGACAAAGGTCTAGTGGAACCTCCTCCAGCACCACCACCGAAGCCACCTCTGAAACCACTGGTGTGACCACTGCAGGAACCACTACCAAAGCCACCACCACCAGCAGGACCTCCACCAAAGCCACCTCCACTTCTGAAACCACCACCATGGCCTCCACCTGAACCACTTCCGCTGCCGAAGCCACCACCACTACCAAAGCCTCCACCACTCAACCCACAAAAACCTCCACTACTAGAGGTGACAAGAGGGGTGAAACGAAAACCCAAGGGTATTTTGTTCACTTTGACAGTTTCGTACCTCTTAGAGGCAGAGGGGATGTTGATCGATGAGATTGCATCAGCCATGTATACAAATGTGGGAGGCATTGACACTCCTAACTTTCTCTCATGTTCTTCGAGAATGGCCCCTTGTACGATGTTAAGGTTGTTTGGAGGGGCACGTGCTTCAATCAAACTAAAGAGACTAGCCAGGAGTTTTATTCATATTCAGTATTTTCCCACCATATACTTTATTTCATTGATAACCCGAGCAGCCCTAACCATCTTCGGGTCCTTTTCTAGGTGATTTTCCAAGTCATCCAGTCCTTTGCTAAGGGTAGAGATATATTCTGAAGGAATGTGAACAACCTCGTGCTCATCTACCGACGATGGTGTAGGAGACGCAGGAGTGGGGACGTGGTCGGTCTCGTCGGAGAACCCTACCTCGCCCCTTGAAAATTGCTCCTAAATAGCAAGACCAACGGTGGATCCAGCAAAAAGGCCTGTAGAGAAACTAGAAGTGACCTTCGTCCTCTCCATCGGAAGGTTTCGTACACTTCTAATGTACCTAGAAGTCATGGATTGGGTTGTGATGCTCATAAACCTTCACAACACTCAGGAGTACAATTATTGCAAGGTAGTAGAGAAATGCTTCAACACCAATGAGTGGGCAGACATTGGTTCACGTCGAGTTCACCAAAAATGTAAGAGAGGGGGACCAACCACGTCAAGGCTCCAGGTCACGAAGAGCCAAAAGCGGAGGGCTGCCCTAACTTTCCTCACTCTAAAGGGATGTTTTAGGACAAGGATCGAAAGTGATGAGGACTATAATGCACTTTGATCACTCTATAGATCCGAACTTAAGTTTAGGCTAAGCGAGCCAATTTTTGAAGTTGGTATTGTGCCTCAAACAGCTCTATGTTTGAGGACAACAACGCAATTCTGAGATGTCAGTGCAGCGTGTTGGCATCTCTCGAGCGCGCTGGTGTCCGTACGGTCGAAAAACAATGAACTCAAAAACAAACTTACAGCCTAGCTAGCTAATCTTGACAGAAAAAATAGAATAAGTAGATACAGGAAATAGAAACTAAAGAGATAAAATAAGTAAATGAAAACTAGGGTGACAAAGATGATCTCACCAGGATGCACGTTTACCAGCTAGCTCCAAATGCATGCCCACCTACACAAGGAAGAGGGGAAAATTTTTGGGGTTGTATAGGGGTCTACCTTAGTCAAACCCCCATTTTGGTGTTTCCACCTCCACAGACAGCCAAATAGCAACAAGAGATAAATATGCAATAAAGAAGTAAAGAAAGAAGGAACTGCAATAAACACTACAAAACAATAAAGTGCTACTCAACAAAATCACAAAGGAGAGGAGCAAAACGTTACCACCTCCACTCAAAAGCTCACTAGCCAATGGAGGAGAAAGCGGACTTGGCAAGGTCACCATAGCCTCGACTACGATGAAGGGAGGTCTTGCAAGACCCCACGCCCATGTTGCTAATGGCTTGCTTCACACTTGTTTTGCGGATTTGATGGAGTGTTGTTGTAATGGAATGCTGACGTGTTGTTGAGAGTGAAGAATGCAAAGAGAATGAAGTTGAGGTGCTTGAGAATGCAAAAAGAGATGGATTGAATGAAGAATGGATGAATTTGAAGGAGAAGAGGGAAGAATCTGCCATATTCGGGATCGGTTGGTCGAAGAGGGACATTACAAATCGACCCCAATAAAAAGTGTAATGCCTCTGCCAGTTGCAGATGCACGAATCCGTCAGGAATGTAAGCGCACCGCACATACATTTGTGCACTGCGCACGCATCTCCGACAAATATTCTCTCACCGATACAAGAGACATATGCCAAGTGGAAGGAAGGCAATTGGGTGATGTGGAATTTCTCCTTCGTATTTGATTTTCTAAGGTGAAGATATGTGAAAGGGGAATTTGCGTAGGGGTGCAAATTCGCTCCTATACATGAAGTAAGATATCATAAGAGTTTTGCATGTAGGGGTACTGACTAGGTTTTGTATCTAAGATGCATCATAACATATTGATCAATCACCTTTATTGAGAGATCTATGCTCGTAAAGACCAATAAGCCAAGTATGAAGGCCATGTAATGATAATCTTTTGAAATTTCCTTTTGCATAAGGTTTGGCTAACTTATGTTGCTAGTGTGTTTTTATTTATCTTACAAAGGTCTCTAGGAGCACCCTCGACCCAACTAGTGCCAAAAGAGTAGAATACTTATCCCACTCTCATCAAGTGGCTAAAGCCACCTATAGTTTGATCATGAATCTAACATGATTTTAGCCTAACTTTGTTTCCCAAAGGTTAGTGATTAAAAATTTCCTTCTAAAGTTGCAAGATGGTTTCAAACACCAACAAAAGGTTTGAGTTCTTAATTCTACACATTGTAAGAGGAATTGTAAGTCATGACAATTATTGGTTAATATGTGAGCATGATTGTAAACTCATTGATGAAGTGTAATGTATACAACTATGGATTAGTAACATGAGAAGCATGGGTCACTCTTCTAGATTTTTTTTCCCAATTAAGGGTTTATCCAAAGTGAATCTTGTGTCAAGCATGTTTGTGTGATGCAAGACATATATATATTCAAATCCATATGTGATGACTTGTGTGGTTGAGCTACCCCAAATTTATGGACCAACTAGTATCAAAGTCATTCCCTGATTGAGACTAGAAAGAAGTGTTACCATATAGGTCTTTATGGTGTACCTAATTTGCTCATATCCACTAGTGTGTAGTAGTTTTATGATTAACTATAGGGTGCAAGTCAAAGAACAAAAAGTGTACTTGATGTTCAAACTACTAGAGCTAGAGCAAAAGCAAGTAACAAAATCAAACCCATGAAAAGTTGTTGAAGCATCAAGGTTTTGTTGAACCATGCATGTTGAGTTTCCATGTTAGAGGGATGAAACTCAAGTTCAAGTAGAGTTGCATACTAATTCAATGAGATTAATATAACAAAACCCATTTCTACTTCATTCAATTCCAAAGGAAGTGGAGGTGTTTATCAACGAAGCAAAGCAAAGCGTTGTTAATTGATCATGTAACATTCCTATTGTGGTTGCAACCCATCAAGAGAGCCAAGAGATTTTCTCATGCCCGTGGTGGTTCTTCAATCCATCAAAGGGTTGTCGCAATTGATTCCTTCACACACAAAGATGTGGCATTTGTAGAAAAATTCATCAATCATATGAACAAGCCATGTTGATTCCATGAAAGCACACTACATGGGTAACTAACCTTAGAAATAAGTTTCTCTCACGTAGATGGAAGGAAATGAGAGTTCTCATTTTTTTTGTCCTTAAATTTTTGGGAGACCAAGCCACCTAGTATGGAAGGTGTGCTCCATAAATGGATTAGCTCTTGGTAGATAGGCAAGGTCAAGCTACAAGACACCTATAGCAAGTTGCAATCACCTACACAAAATTGGAAAGGTACTTGTGGCAAGTTATTTGACAATTGTAGCAAGGCTACAAGTTACCTATAGCAGTTTATAAAGTTTTGTGGGCCTACACGTCCCCCTATAGAAAATACCACAAGCATTAAGATTGTTGCCAATTCACCCATAACAAGATTGAAAGGATTCACTCTAGAGTTGCCATTTCTTCTAATTACTAATGAGAACACATGTAGCAACTTAATAGTACTATTGTAGAAATGTTCAAAGTGTAAATGCTTTATTAAAGCCTATAAGGAGTGCTACATATGTAGTAGAATGGTAAAGTGTGTGATCAAGCAATCTTGGTACTATCCAATAATCCATGAGAGAATGGAGTGCAATGTATGAGCATGTGGTTGGCAACAAATGTTTGGGAGCCATAGAGGAAGTCGAACTATAATATCCCTAAATAGGGATAATAGAAAAACAACAATATCTCAAAAAATATGCGAAAAAATTTTGAATTTTTATTTGCAAGTAGAAAACCCATCAACAAACTCATATATACTCAAAATATTTTTCTGATTTTTCTATGATTTTATAGGAATTTTTGAACATTTATGAATATGAAAAAGTGCAAAAAATCCACTAATACTGCCCAAAAATTTCAGAAATGCATTACAATGATTTTTTTTTGAGATAAAACTAAAATGGGTATGCAAATTTAAACATAAAATACCTCAAACTTTGATCAAACCCTAGCCATCTTCCAAATATGGCATCAACTCCCAAAATAAATTAGCGCTAGGTCTGATTTTTTGTTGTCATCCTCAAGAATGCTCAAAAATATGAAATACCATGCTAAAGTTACTCCAAATATGAACCTTCAACTCTGAATTTTATCTCCAAACTGGCCTCCAAACCTAATAGAAAACTGCAGCCCTAAAAATTGATGTGTTAGGGTTTCACAAACCAAAGCTCTTCCATCAAAACACGCCCTTCTGACTAGGGGGAGCTCGTATGTCTCTTTGAAACTAGGGATACTCAAGGTTTTCAAACCTTAAGCCAAGCTGCAGCAGCAATAAACAAAAAATTCACAACATAATGAGCTCTAAAAGACCCCTAGAGAGTTATATAATAACTCCCAAAGGGATGAATTAATCTCAGCCCTTGAATCACCACCTCTTAATCCAAAGCTCCACATTAAAAACCTAAAAATTGCTCCATTAAGCTCCTTGAAAACCCATGCCCCCTTTGTCTTTTTATCACATGCTTTTTAAAATCACTTAAAGTACATAAAAAGGGGACAACTTAAGTCTTTTGGCTAGGAGTTACTTAGGTTGCGTAAAAAGACATGCCCACAACTTTAAATAACTTAAGTTCACTTAAGTTGCATAAAAAACATACATGCAACTTAAAAATAGAATTGAGGACAAGCCAAAAACTCCAATACTTACCCAGTGATGCTCTAAGTCCTCTTCCTCTTAGGTAATCCAAGGAAAGAACAACCAATATGATGTTAATCCTCATTGTTTGAGTTGGGGATATTGCAGACAACTTAATTCTTTTGGCTATGCATTACTTAAGTTGCCTAAAAAGACGTGTCCACAACTTAAAATAACTTTTCATTTATGTTGCATAAAAAGACGTGCACACAACATAAGAATAGAATTGAGAACAAGCCAAAAACTCCAATTCTCACCCAATAATGCTCTAAGTCCTCTTCCTCTTGGGTAGTCCAAGGAAAGGACAACCAATATGTTGTTAATCCTCATCATTTGAGTTGGGGATATTACACAAACAAGGCATACTTACGAGAAGCATTTAGTTACTCTAGTTGGCTGGTGAGTATGTGATAATTGGGACTTCCCATTTGTTGATGATAATTTATTAGATAGCAATGGGATATTCCCATGTCAATTGACCATTCTCATACAACTATTTGCATCTTTCTAGAAGATGGAAGATGGGGCAATGGATCTCATCACTAGTGCATGCATTTTTTGTGGTTGACTTTCTAGTTATATCTAAAGTAATCATTTTATTAGATATTTAGAATTTTACAAGTGTTGCTTCTCCTTCCTAACACACGAGACTTTTATCATAGTGGGAGTGTGTTTCTACACCTAGGTGGCCATTTCCATTATAGAAAGCCATAAATTCCCTAACCTACATTTGATTCTTTGTTGGACAACACCATGTGTCCATTCGTAATTGTAGCAAAGTTGGCAGCAATGGTTGGAGGTGGTGAGACTATCCATGTTGCTAGGGTAGCTTGGAATCTAAAGAGAAGAGTCAAAGAAGGTGACATGATTTGGGAAGAAAGCCTTAAGATAAATGGTTTATGAAGCCATTGTTGGGAGTTCCTCTAGCCTTGGCTTGGCAAAGTTAGCGAGCATGCTAGCTATGTGAGAGCCAAGGCATGCAAGCTAATAGTGCTTAGAAGTAAGTTGGTTGTATAAGCTAGAGCCAAGCATGTTGACTGGCAAAATTTTGTCAAATTCAAGAAAATGTTGGTTGGCTAATATAGTCGAGGGTGTCCTAGTCGACTAGAGAGCTAAGACCAATTGATGGAGGTAGAGGGTGTCAAAATTAGAGGAGCATGTTGCTACAAGTGAAGGAAAACTACTAAAAGATATCAGCATCAACAAAAGGTGCATAATGAGCCAATGACATTGATGCAACAAGTTTGTGGATTGCTATAGGTGAGGATAGCAATACCATTTCAAGGAGTTCTATCGTAAAGTCCTTCACACAAAGGTAATCCATCTTCTCTCACCAATGGAGGTTTAAGTCCATTCTACACAACTATAAGAGGAATCATAGGTCATTCATTTCAAGACAATATGCATGTATAATTATCAGCACAATGAGGTAATATAACTTGTATGACTATGGATTAGTGTCATGATGAATAGCTCTCTTAGAGTTTTCTACCTAATTGAGGTTTCACCAAGGTGAATATTATGTTGCATGTTTGTGCAATGATAATTTGTTTTCTATATTTGACATGTTAATACTAATCCTTTATTGTATATTTCATGACAACCATTATAGATGCTTAAATGCATGTAGAGATAGTCAAGAAGCATTTCACTTTGAATAGATATGCGATGTATCAAAGTGCAACATAGCTACCTCAAGTTTACGGGTGAATTATAGTACTCTTTGTCATAGGAGTCCACCAAATAACCCCTAAGGTGAGGATCTTCATTGACTTCTAAAATGGAGAAGATTTCCTAGACCTAGGCATAGAATTGAAACCCCTAAAAGATATTAGGTGATGGATGGGAGGAAGAGACTTCAAGTTGGTTTTATGTTAGATATATGACTAAAAGGTGAATGATTGTGCTCTCATGTCATTCTCAACATAATCCTCAATGGTGAGACATAAGACTTGACAACATGGTTCCATCATTAATCATTGGACCTCTTCCTTTCTTACATCACAGTGAATCCTAGGAGGATTGAATGATGTAGAGGATGATTCCACTTAATATGGGGTGAGAATTATCTAAATTAAAATAGGAATTATAATGCAATAACAAATAAGCCATCAACATTCATATTGTTAAGATAAGAGACATGAATCATAGGAGGAGGATTGAATGATGTGGAGGATAATTCCACTTACTATGGGGTGAGCATATGGAAATTATTTTGTCATCAACATTCACATTGTTAAGATAAGAGACATACTCTTAGGGTTCATTTTGGTTCTCAAATCTAAGTTGTATCTTATGATTAGATTTGTTTGGTTGAAGATCTTTATTATCCTCCTCTTTAATTATTTCAAGACCATCATTGAGTAGCTTGTGGGAGTACCAATCTGTCTAACATATGAGCAATAGCCATGAGCAAAACTAAGATAATAGAGAAGAGATACTCAAATAGAGAATAGAAAAGAAAACATAAATGTATGGTTCATGGAGATAGTCACAACAAAAAGATCTAACAAGGCTACACAAGGAGGCTGGTGTGTGAAATCATTAGCCAACCAATAATTTTGTGGCCTTGCAATGGCTGCAATATGAGAACAAAAAATTGCATAAAAGATCAATCCAAGAATCTGTCATTGAGAAAATTATGGCAGTGAAAAAATGGCATGTATACCATGCACACTAATAATTGGCAATAAACATCTCAAGTGTCCAATTCAAAATTACATTTTTGTATTTTCTCAAGAATATATAGTTTGATAATGCACTACTTAAGACTTACCAAATGTAAGAATGATTGCAAAAAAAAGCATAATACATAATGCTGATCTAAAATGATCTAGACAATATATAAGCCCTAAACCTCAACATGTGAAGATAGAAATATCTGTAATGAGGAACTTCCATCCTACTAACATAGGGGACCTCAAGATCCCTTTTATAAGAAGCATGTACTAAAAATACTAGCAATGATATTTTGGGAGGTAGTCGTGCATTTTAGGTTAGACAAGTAGCAACTTTTTGACCAAGCCCAATAATCCTGGAGAGATATTCAAGAAAAATGGTGGGGAAATGTAGTGTTGTCCACAAGCAAGGCAAAAGTCCATTAGATAATTGATATAGTGCTCTAGAACAATTGTTTGTAAGTTGTAGTATGCTAGGAAAGCTAGATAATTAGTGAGAGGAAGATATCGAAAACACATTATATTGTGTCCATTTGGAGTTAATAACTTTAAGATGGGGGTTTACATAGATCCAAGGAGTTGGCAAAGGATGCACCTAGGGGTTAAAAACCTGAATGTTAAGGAATTGGAACACAAGCTGGCATAAACTAACTGCTAATCATGCCACAAGAGCTCAAGGCTCCCAATGTATTCACCATGACTTAGCAGAAAGCAATCATATTTCCTAAGAAACACCATTGATTTTCCCTAAATCAGTTATACAATTGCCATCTATATATTAAATGAACAAGGTTAATAGTTCGAAAATGGGAAAGCCTAGAAATAGATGGATGGCACCTCAGCACAAAGCACATATTCATCAAGGGTTAGTCATAATTATAAAAATACATTATGAATAGTTAAAGGTTTGATAAATCCTTCACTATACCCATATCTCTATTTCTTGTGCAACTTTATATTTTTCCATATTATCTTTCTTGTGATCTTCTCTAGATACTTGATCATGTAACTTGCACACAATATAGTTATAAGTCTTTCCATACCTTAAAACATATAATATCCTAGTCATATTTTCTATTGTACAAAAGCTTCATGAACTTTTTCACGTTAAGGTTAACCATTCCAAGTGTTTCCAAACAAAATTTGACAAGATTAACATCCAGACCAATGACATATGGAATAGAAATTTGAATGTAAAGCATACTCATTTGTATTAGGCCTTTTAAATCCTATAAAATTGAGCCTTCTCACCATATACATATGGCTCAACATAAATAATCTTTTTCTTTATTTATTTATTTTTCCAAAAGCTCATTTCTTACTGGCATGCACGACGGAAACCTTATGTCCTTGACAAGTTATTGTCGGTACAAGACATTTGTTTCCTATAAAATCTACAGAGATTGGTGGCATAGAAGAATAATTTTAATATTAAATCAAACCAATTCACAAAATAGAGATAATATCATTCCCTCATTGCATCGGTAGTGTTCAATACAATGTTTACTATAAGCAAGAGAATGCACCTCAAAGTCAACACCCTTAGACTAAGAATGGAAAGGATATTTGTAAGACCAGCAGTTGCTGATTAAGGCATAGCTAGAGTTTACAGACATGATAATCTGCTCTTGAATGCATATGGACAAGCCCCCATTGTTGAAGCATCTTTAATAAGAGACTTAAAACCTGGAACTCTTTCATGTTTTAAAGGTAGGGCTTCTTCTTCTACCTTACTCCTCTTCATCACAATTTTGCAATTTTCATTGTTTTGCATTTCGCTTCTAATTTCTTCTAATTTCTTCTCATTCCACCCTAAAATATATGGTAACTATACACAAGGACTTTATCTTGGTCATCCAATTCAGTTGAAAGAATGCATTTTATTTCAAACAATCAAGTAACTAGAGCTTGCTAAAATGCAAACTCAAATAATTATTAATGAAATTTGAATCATGTTAACCATCGTTTCTTGAGAGAATTGGCTGCTGTAGATTTCATTACAGGACTGACATACAAAGTTTCTACATGGAGGTTCAGATCCATATTTGAAAAAGATACAAAACAAAATAACCAAATCTTCTTTAATCCACATGCAATCACCTAAGTTATCAGAAAATACTATCAAATCCAAGTGCATAACAGGATTCTCAGATAAGACCATATATCACTATAGCATGCCCTTGGTCAGAAATCTCACTTTTGAGAATCAAGGTTTTCTCAAAGAGCATTGTACTTATCTGCAAGACTTCATTTTAATATAGTGTCAGTTGTATGCCATGTCAGCTGAAGATGTATCCATGTCATTTAGACCAAACTCCTCATTCTGTTCCCATGACCTTTCAAATTCGTCACCTGGACATTAATAGCAAGGTAGAGATTAGAATTCAAAAAATAAAGCATCTAAACCAGAATGTGAGAGAACAATATTAATGTCCATTATCTCAAATATTAAAGGAATCGCAACAGAGTGTTCTGATTGCTCACCAACAGCAATGTCAAAAACCAAGTTAATTTTCAAGAAGCTCCACACAGAAAAACAGCTTCAAATGTTAAATGTAAATTAAATGAGCAGCCCATCACAACAATATACGTGAATGTGAAGGACAAGAAAAATCACTTACACTTCAGCTGAGTATCTTCTTCAATAATATCAGTTATTGGGGCAATGAATGAATTTGCAAGAGCATCGTCCAGAGTTAATGTCCAAGGTTCTTCAACTTCAAGAAGCTGCAA
Source organism: Sequoia sempervirens (assembly GCA_007258455.2). Taxonomy (NCBI): domain Eukaryota; kingdom Viridiplantae; phylum Streptophyta; class Pinopsida; order Cupressales; family Cupressaceae; genus Sequoia; species Sequoia sempervirens. The sequence continues at coordinate 40,458 of VDFB02344595.1, read as the reverse complement.
GAAATTGCATACTAGTAAAATGGAATGTACATCAATTGATGGATTTTGATTGAAAAATATGCAAATTGGCATAGACTTCATGTTAATCTTTTCACATGGCAACCAAACTGTTATTCATGTTATGCTTAACAATGTATGCGCCTACTTACATAGAAAAGCCAAAACCAACAAAAATAGCTAGACACCAACTAAACCATTAAAGATACAAATTGCTTATGAGCAAACATGAAGCATATAAATCATGAAGCTTCTATGCAAATTCCAATTCATGTAGGTAGAATTAAGAAACCAAAATAACACCGATTGAAGACATACATCTAGTCAGAAACAGAAAACAATCTGTATCAAATAATTACTATTAGGCATAAAGAAAAGAAACTAATTCGATCTGTGCCTATTTAAACAACAAATTTAAGTTTAAACAAAATACCACTGATGTGGATGATCAACTTCGGCAAACACATAGGTTAAGAACCAAAGTTTTGGAGATTATCACCATATTTGAAACATGGTAAGTTTCAGCAAGTACTCACCAACTTGCAAGCTTGTGTCTGACATTCATGACTCACGAGTCTCTTAAACTCACTAGTTGCAAATATTACACTCACGGGTCTGCTAAAAACCTAGAAGAAAGAACAAAAAAATAAAGTAACCTGAATTTTTTATATATATAAAGTCAATAGTCACTTAGGTTCTAGTATACCAAGTGACCATTTTGATTGTTGTTTCCCTTACATGCATTTCCAATTTTGTTGTTACTCTCACTCTCATTTGTTAGCAAACCTGCTGGCTTTATAGATTCTTTTGGTTTTTGATGGGAAGGATAATAGAATCAAAATTAAGCAATTACTCACGAGCTGTTATGCTGGCTGAATAACTGACTTGCCTAAGTGTCTAGGCATGTCCATCTCAACTATGTAAATATTAATGTAGCCTATAGGGTTTACATTTATGGTTTAACACAATATTTTTAATATTAAACATTTTTTTGGTACTAAAAATGCTGCATTAAAATGTATTTTTCTGATTTTATGAATGTCAGATGTGCACTTAGCATACAACAACATCAAGAAGTGGAAACACACCCACTTCTACAAGGGACACCACTTAGAAACATGGAATGCGAATACCAAACTAGGGGATTGATATTTGCAACTATTGTGGATTAAAGATGAGTGGAAGCATCAATTGCCTCAAGTATAATGCAGTTGTGATCAGGTAACTTTACCAAATTGCACAATCATGCAGCCAAATATCTAATTCAACAACAGAATATAGATTACAGAACAAATGAACAATGAATTTATTGTCTAGCAACAAAAATCTATCACAAGAGTACATTCAGAATTATATTCTTCACGATCGACCTTTCTACAGTTCATTAAAAAGATCCTGAGTGCACACAATCTCCTCCATGTTATTCTCCAGAAGCCAAGAAGTTGAATCGGATTCAAATTGGCCGTTACAACCACCAATTCATTGCAAGAAAAACTTTAGTGCAGATGCAAGTCAAAAGTACACAAAGTTAAGATGACTTCAATATTCCCGCAACTGCAGATGCAAGCCAAAACTTTGCAAGTGGAAAATCTACAATCAGCAACTTCAATCATGAAATTCTGCTTCAAGGTCATTTGGATGGTATTTTTCTGCACTTCGTACAAGAATACATCATCAGGCATCATGCTGACATCATAGGTGGATCTAATCATCAGAACCAATTCATTACATCACTAGGTTCAGTTCACTAAGGTTTCTCCACAAATGTCAATGGCCCCAAAAGCCCCACAAACATCCAATTGCACCTAAAACTTTCACAAAAACCATATGGTGCCAAAGTCCCCACAAATGTTCAGATGCACCTGAAGTCTCTGCAAGGTCGAATGACGTCACTTTTACTGCAATGCAGGAAAACCTATCAAAACTAGCCAATTATCTGACCAAAACAAAGTTTCCATTCACTTAGGAACTTCCGCAAAGGTTCAGTTGCAGCCCAAAAACTCGCAACCCACAGCAATCTCAATTTCCACAATGATCCAACTCACATGTAATTCTCTACAAATGTCTAGTACTGGGTTGAAAACTCACAAGACTGTAACTTGCACATTTTTCATCAAAATTCCACCAAATTTTACTTGTGACTACCCATTTGGCTCCTTTACAACTTGGCATCATTAGATTATCCAAATTATGTTTGAAAATTCCTCATGAGCAACTATTTAAAACTACACTAGTAAAAGCCAAAAAGCAAACTTGGAAAGGAAATATTTTTGGGTGATACAAGATTGCTTGTAAACCTTGATGCTCCTGCACCAAACACGTTGGGTAAATGAAATGTTTCATGAGTTTCAAACTCATGAACATTTTGCCAAGTCCAGAATTGGGAATCCACACTTAGCCAAGAGGCTTCAACTTCAGGTTTGTCCTTCAAATGAACCAAATATTCTATATACTCTTTCCTTTTGGTCTTCTTTGCCACGTGTGAACTAATCACCTTGTCTATATCCCCAAACTTCTTTTCAGGCAATTGGTGTATCCATTCTTGTGCATCCTGCAAGTTTGTATCTACATTCCCTAGTGTACTTGTCTCCCCTTCATAATACTTATAAAGATCTGTAACATTGAAGATGGGAGATACGTCTATTCCTGTTGGAAGTTCTACTTCATAAGCATTGGATGAAAATTTCTTTAGGACCCTACATGGGCCTATTTTCTTCCACTTCAGTTATTGTATGTTCCTTGTGCGAACCTTTATTTCCTTAAATGTGCCATTACCATATCCCCTCCCTGAAAATCTTGTTCTCTTCTGTGTATATCAGCACTCTCCTTGTATTTGATGGTACTCTTTTCCAAACTTTCTTTTACTTCCCTATGCAGCTCATGAACATATTCAGCAAAATCTTTTGCCACAGCATTCAGCCTACTCAAGTCTACAATATCTCTCAAATCATCTACTCCCCTTGGGCTATATACATAAACAATAAAAAAAGGGTATTGAAGGAGAATCCTCACTTGCAGAATTACAGGTAGTGAAAGAAAACTTGAGAACTTTGAAATCAGAATTTTTGAGTTAACTTTCAGACAGAGATAGTTGTCTCAAACTTGTAGAAAAGAGTTTGGATGCTTTGAATGAAAAGGTACAAGAAGTAGATAAGCTCACCTTTGAGCTTACATCTACTAAGGAATGTTTGGAGAGTACTAAAAAGGCTCTTCAAGAAAGCAAACTTTCAGTTAGCTGTTCAAATCAGATTATGGAGCAAGAAAATGAGGGAAGAAATAATGGAATCAAGCAAGTTAAAAATGAGTTTGATGAGTTTCATGTTGATACTGATTTAGAGCAACCTTCCAAGTGGAAAAAAAAAGAGTGGGAACAGCGAGATGATCAATTGGAACAAGTGAATATAGACTCTTTCCAACTTTCAGATGAATACAAGATATGGGATCCAGGTAAAACTCAAGACTCTAATATATGGATGGGCTTTAGGCAAAATTTCAGATTTGTAGCTGATGTTCATTGCTTAATCAGCCAACACAAGATGGTTTGGGTAAAATTTTCAGTCAATGAATGGAGCATTTATCAATGGAGGTTTAATGATGATGTTAACTTTGGCATTGAGGAAGTTTCTTCAATCAATCTATGGCTCACTATCCCTATGCATACAGGAATTTTCCTTCACTACAAATGTTGCTCCAACATTGTAATCCTGATTTCTACAAAATTAGTTGATGAGCTGATTAATTTTCCGTGTTTGCAGTTATTGTGGCAGCAAAGTGTGGAGGAATTCTCATCTATAATTCACTCTTCCTTTATTTTTGAATTGATGATTAATGATCAAGGCAATCCTTCCTGGTTGTTGGTCTATGTATCTTCTGATTTTGCATTGCTGATTGTAGTCATTTGTGTAATTTGGTACATAGTTGGAAAACTCGGACTTGGCAAGCCTAAAAAATTTTAAAACTAGGGACTCGGCAAAAACTCGGGGGAAAATTCGACAATAACTTGGCAAATTTATCAAACATTTGAAAATAGATATTTTTTAAAAATATTCTTCGAAAACAAACATATATACTAAATGTGTAGAACATATTACTGATTTCCATCATATTATTGAACGTGACCAGGTTAACGCCCAACACAAATACAATCAACATGTTTGCAATACAATATATTTAAATATAATATTATTGCAATATATAATTACTAATAATATAGTAATATATAAATATTAATAATATAATTATATGATAATAATAAATAAATATTGTAATAGTAATAGTTACAATATATAAATATAAATATAATTTTAGATACAATACAATAGGCGTCAATCCGAAGGGGTATATATAGTAATTAATTATAAAATATATTTATATAATAATATAATTATAAAATAATATAATATTATAATTATTGCACTACAATATATTTAAATATAATATTAGTGCAATATATAATTACTAATAATATAGTAATATATAAATATTAATAATATAATTATAAGATAATAATATATAAATATTGTAATAGTAATATAATACATAAATATAAATATAATTTTATACACAATACAATAGGCGTCAATCCGAAGGGGAAAACTAATAATATAATTACAAGGTGAGGTGTTCGTGAAGGTTTCAACTTTCAAGTATTCAAAAATAAATAGAAAAGGAGCCAAAATAAAATTTTGCTTTCCAAAGGGTTACACCAAAAAGACAAAACGTGAATCATGGCATAGGCCTGTGATAGCGTGAAAGCAGAAAGACAACACACAAACATCAACCAAAAGACAACACATTCACGAATCGCATCATAGACAAATGGTGGAAACCATTGAAATCGTCACGCATGCCCTCAGCACCGTTTTTCCCACTCCCGTCATCACGATTTTCTTTCTGTTTCACTGAAAACCTAAACATATACCTTTTTCACGATTTTTCCTGCAATAAATTGTGGGTTTAAGCATGTCTAGAGCAAAAAAGTGTGGCATTTTTTAAGAAAAAATCGGGCTTCTTTTTTTGTGCGATTTACTCGCCAGCCCTGCAAATGCACGATTACCCGCACATCTGGCGATTTTTATGCGCATTTTCCATCTATGATTTGGTATGCTTGGGGAAGTTTTCTTGGCATTCGGAAATGGGGTGTTGATGAGATGCTTTCGATTTTTGATAAGGGAAACATTAATAGGCCAACCAATTTCAAATTTAATATTGTTTTGATTAGATAAGCAGGGGAAGGGCCCTGATCCCGTGGTTACAGCCAGAACTTAAAAAAGCAAACAGGGTGGATAAAACAGCACCACCAGCCAGCATTAAAAAACAGCATGTCAAGGGTGGCATGCAGGCCAAAAACCAAATCAGTAACCATAGAACCCCTAAACGTAATCAAAAAACAAGAGATTACTCCTAGAGTTCTTAAAATCACAAAGACCATTTATCAGGTCCACCATATACCAGCTAGTCTGAAACCATAATAGAGCTATTAGGAAATAGCAGTCCGGTATATAAAAGCTAAATGACAAAAACAGCAGGGCAGCCATATCAAGAAACAGAACAGGAACCATGCTAATAATTGGCATTAGCTAACAAATCCCCATAGTCACCAATCTGAAAGACAAACTCCCTCTAATCTTGGCCAGCTTTGATGGTAACAGCAACCTCTCCAAGGGTAGGCAAGACAACCCAAATCCTAAGTTACCGGTTCGGGTTCGGGGACGGGTGCGGGTACGAGAACCCGGTACGTGGGTACGTGAAATTTTTTTTAGGGGTTTGGGTACGTATGGGTGTGTGTGTGTGTGTGTGTGTGTATATATATATATATATTTATTATATATACAAAAAAATAAGAGAAATATACAGAATTGTAAAACTAAATCATTTCATAGTATGATACTTGATCATTGATCAATGCCAAATGCTAAAGATAAATATTCACGATCATTGATTATTGATCGAGCAAGATTCATCATACATTTACCATGGCAAACACATTCCCAGGTCTCAGATATTTACAAACTCATTGTATTACTTGTAACTGCTGTTCATTCTATTATCTGCTGTTATAAATCAATGTATTTGCTGCTACAAACAGACTGTAAGAAGTTGTAAAAGATTATAACCTTGTCTCAGATTGAGTACAGACTTTCTTCTATCTGCTGTTAATTTTCTGAGGAATAACTTCATACATCAGCTCTAAACAGAACACAGGAAGTTCTTGCAATAAGTCTGAATATGTATTTCTGAATATTCTTGGTAAACTCAGTCCAATATTGAGTAGTACGTTTCAGATTTGGGTTATCAGATTTACTGTTAGTACTGTCACGTCAAGTCTATGGAGTGGAGAGTAATGTTGTAATGCTGATTATCTGTCATACTGTTATCTACTGCAAATTTTTGAGGTTGTTGTCAATTCTGGTCGTTGTATGTAATGTTTCTGCTGCAAATATAAGCTCAATTTGTATCGCTGTGGTCTAGCATAGTTTTGGAATACTGTGATCTGCTCTTTGTTGGTTATTCTAAGTATGTACAGGTCTGATATTAATTTCTGAGCAGTTATCTATTGTGTATCATATTTGAAAGTTGGAATAGCTCAGTATTGATTCCCAGATTTGCTTCTGCATTACACATTGAATTATCACAATGGAAATCATCACTATGAAATGATCAATGATCAAGTACATACTATAATCAATGCCATTTTAGGGTTAGGGGGAAAAAAAAAAAAATTTAAAATGTTTTTTAATCATGTTTGGGCCCATTTTTTTTTGACTTGGCCCATGGGTTCGCCTGGGTTCGTGCTGGGTACGCACAGGTTCGTGCTGGGTACGCACAGGGTGCGTGCCCAGCACGAACCCACAGACGAACCTGAACCGAGTGCGTACCCAAACCGGGTTCGAGGCCTGTGGGTACGAATCCGGTAACTTAGCCCAAATCCAAACCACCAAAAGATTAGCATTTTTAGAAAGTTTGAGACCATCCACACTCTTTAAAACAGCCAACTAGCAACAAACCTTTTTCTCAGAAAACCAAATTTTAGATCCATAACTTTGCCTCTCTAACAATCAATTTTCCCCTCCACCTCTATAGGAGAAATTACTAAGAGTACCCAATCCACTGCTGCAAAGACTCCCCAGCAAACCTGAACTCCGCCTCAATAGGAAGGGTCTCCACCTCAATTGGAACAGCAAGGGAGAAGACCTACAGAAGAAGCATGAGCCACATACAAAACCCTCAGAACCCATCTCCATCTCCATAGGAAAGGTCTCCACCTCAAAAGGAGAGCACTCCACCTCAATACGAGACACCATCTGAAGAGCTAAGAGGAAAACACACACTCTAGCAGAGAGAAAACTCTTAGCAACTGAAAGCAACAAAAAACTCAAAGCCTTCAACAAGAGCTTTGAAAGTCGTCCGACCAAAGAGTTCACCATAGCTTCAATAACAGTAACAACACCTTTGAGGGTTATCTGCAATCTTATCACAAACGGAACCGGCAATCCTTTGTAATGTCCCCTTCCAGTTGACATCTCTCAGAGCTTATGATTAGCCTATTATGCGACCCTCGTAGGCTGATAGGATGGATAGAGGGTCTTGTTGGAGCTTGGCTTGGCTTGGCTTCGGTCGTCAGAATTTACCAGTTGGCTAACGTTAAGGGTCGTTCGGACATCTTTTGCTTGACTTGCTATTTTTAGTAAGTTAAGTCACTCAGCGGAGCACCCCTGCTATTTTTAGCAGTATGGTTTAGTCATGTGCAAAATCAATCACTTATTCTCCAGCTTCAGACGGTTTGTTAATCGGACGTAAATTGAGGAAGATATTAATATTTTAATTGTCAAATTAAATATTAATTATTTGAAGCTTATATTATAAAGTTATAATATTATTTAATATTATAACTTAAGTGATTTCTTAAAGGGTTCGACCAACATTGAAGAGGGGCCACTTTTCAATTATAATTTATAATTAAAAGTGCATTTGAGACTATTGAAAAATTAAAAAGAAAGTTCGAATTTTCTTTAAATGATGCCTTTTTGAGAAAAGTCGACCTTTTGATGGATATAAGGGTTTCATTGAGAATAGAGCTCATTATGTTGAAAAAATTGAATTTTTGCTAAGTACTTCTGAGAACAGAGCCAAGGGTTCCAGTTTTCGTTTTGCATTGGAGAACAAGCCATCTTCAGTGTTGCAGTTCAGAGGCTGTGAAATATCAGCTGATTTATTGCTTTCAGAGAGGTAGCTTCAAAAAAAAGGTTATCACAGCACGTTCACAGAGTTTTCATCTTCAGAGTTTTGGTTTGGTATTCTTCCGGGAAGAGTTCTTCATTCCCAGGCGCATCTTTTTCCAAGATCTGGACACTTATTTCAAGGGCCGTACAAATTGTACTTGCTGCTGCATACAGATCCGTACCATTGCTGCAGGGCCGTACTTTTCAAGTACCAGGCCGTACCACTTGCATTGGGAAAAATGCCTTTGTTTTTCACAGTCTGCATTCACCAGTAGGACGCATACTTCATTGTCTTCATCTGCTATCATCTGGCGCAAGAGAAAGGTGGATCTTTTAGAAAGCCGTACCATTTCAAGGGTTTTCCAATCTGCTGCAAATATCAAGTTTTTTATCAAAAATAATGTTGCTTTTTCAATTGCATGTTATCAGATCTTATTTGTATTCATCATAAAAGATCAATAAACTCTTTGGCAACATTATTCCCAGTAGATTCTATCATTTCCAATATTGCAATATTTTATTTGAATTTATTAGCAAATTTCTTTCAAAATCGCACTTCTTCAATTTATGCAAAAAACACAAAAAAACCAAAAAAGTTCAAAAACAAGAAAAATCAAACAGATCCAGAAGTCAGTGAGAACAGGGGTTTCTATAATGGTATCAGAGCTAAATCCTGCCATCCTGAGAGTTTAGCATTCTTATGCAGCCACAAGAGGTTGGGCCTCACAGATATTACACTCACAGGAGAGCCTTGATTGACAGGCAACAGGGATTGAACAGGCAGCCGGGTCCCATGGCTGACAGAACAGAGATTCCTCGAAACCCTAGAGATAATGATGATGCAGAAGTCCTACACACTCTTAGAGATCTACGGACAGGTCAACAGCAGGTTACTGATGTGCTACAACAGTTGACAGTGGCGATACAGAGGATGGGTACACAGAGGAGACCGTCACCTCATTGTGACGAGAACAGGAGTGATGCAGGGTCACGGAGAGCACCTAGGACTGTTTCACGGACAGCAGATAGGCCAACTAGGCCTAATTTTGTGAGACAGGAGCCTGATGAGGCTATTGGAGGTGAGGAGCCTGAGGGACTGTTCGCTGATACTCTTATGGCAGCGAACGACGAGTGGGAGTTACTGTCACCAGAGGTCAGAGAGAGGATTACCTTTGACAGATTCATCACACAGAGGAGAGAACATCACAGGAATCGGCCAGATGGGAGGCCTAGATATAATAATACTGATCTGAAGCATGCCACAAACAAACTTACTCTAGCTATGTTTGACAGTAGTGGCAAGGTTACAGCCCAGGCCTGGATCAGTAAGCTAGATACTTTCCTCACATTGCGTCCCATGGCTGAGGAGGACGCTATTAGGTATGCTACTTTACATCTTGAGGGAGCAGCCTACGACTGGTGGCATCACGAGATGGTGACACTCCAGCATGATCGTATCACCACATACCAGGAGTTCGTAGACAGGTTGGTGGAACGATTTGACAAGAAGGATCCTAAATCTTATTTCAGAGATTTGGCTCAGTTGCGACAGAGTGGTAGTTTGGAGTCCTACATAGGAGACTTCCAGAGATTGTCGGTTATGGTTCCTAATATATCAGAGAGGCGTCTCGTTGTGCTTTTCATGGAGGTACTGTTGGAACCATTGAGAGGTTGGATCAAAGCATTTGATCCTTCTTCACTACAGGAAGCTATGAAGAAGGCACGCAGCATGGAATTTGCAGCTCCATATAGCAAATTCAATTCCAGAAACACTTCTTCATTCAGGGACAATAAAGGATTTAATAAGAATACGGAGAGAACTGATTTTAAGAGTGACTCGAAGGGTAAATCAGCAACACCCTTGGATCGCGAGGCTCTTAATGATTTACGCAGGAAGAAGCTTTGCTTCTACTACAAAGGTCCCTACGATGCTAACCACAATTGTCCTTTGCGGCCTAAGGGTAAGGCCAATCGAGTAATGTGGGCTTATTACGAGGATTCTGAATCTGAGGGTTCCGAACAGCAGGAGAGTTCTGAGGAATCAGAACCAGAGGCTTCAGAGCCTAAGGCAGAGGTAGAGACAGAGCTCCAAATTCAGGAGGCACGATTGTCTAGCATTCAGCAAGAGGGTTCATTCAGACTCCGTGGAGTTTTGGCAGGACAAAGGGTCATCACCCTTCTTGACACAGGAGCCACCCACAATTTTATTGATGCTAGATGTGTGGAGAAGCGCGGACTCATAACTGAGGAGTTCGAAGGCATTAGGGTTAAGGTGGCTGATGGTTACACTCTCAGGTGTGATCGTATGATTAAGGATCTCCCCTTGCGCTTGAATAACTATGAATTCAAGGCTGATTATTATGTGGTGAACATGGGGGATATTGATTTAGTTTTGGGCATGAAGTGGCTTCATTCCCTTGAGGAAGTCACTCTTCGTCTCAAAGACATGGAGATCCGGTTTGATGTGGATGGGAAGACACATATCCTGAAGGCCATTCGGGACAGTAACGTCAAGACTATCTCTTTCTGTCGGATGGAGAGACTCATGCAACATGATATGGTAGAGTGGGCTGCCGAGTGCACATTGACACCTATACAGGAGGGACAGCATAAGACCGAGTATCACCCTGACATCCAGCAGTTGAGAGTCAAGCATGAGAAGGTTTTCAGTGATATTCCACCAGGGAGACCTCCAGACAGGGGGATTGAGCACATTATAGAACTTGAGGAGGGCGCTAAGCCCGTCATGATTACTCCTTACAGGCATCCTAAGCGGCTTAAAGATGAGATAGAGAAGACTATCAAGGAGCTACTTGCTATGGGTCACATTCGACCTAGTAAATCACCATTCGCTTCTTCCGTTGTCCTAGTGAAGAAGAAAGATGGTACCCTTCGCATGTGCATAGATTACATAGTCCTGAATAAGAGGACCATCAAAAACAAGTACCCCATACCTCGTATAGATGAGCTTATTGATGAGCTCCATGGTGCATGTTATTTCACGAAGATAGACCTGAGATCAGGATATCACCAAATCAGAGTTCGTGAGCAGGATGTTGAGAAGACTGCTTTCCGCTGTCATTGTGGACACTTTGAGTTTGTGGTGATGCCATTTGGGCTAACCAACGCGCCAGCGACATTTCAGTCCACCATGAACAGGGTCTTCCATTCACTACTGAGGCGATATGTACTTGTCTTCTTCGATGACATTCTGATTTACAGCAGGACTTGGCAGGAGCATTTTGGCTCATCTGGATACAGTGCTTAGCATTTTGGAGAGGGAGTCCTTGTACGCCAAGGAGTCCAAGTGTGATTTGGGGATAACTGAGTTGCTCTACTTAGGCCATATCATTAGTGCAGAGGGAGTGCGGATGGATCCTGAGAAGATCCGTGCTATCATAGATTGGCCTACTCCGCGAACCTTACACTGCGAGGATTTCTTGGCTTGTGTGGTTTTTATCGCAGATTTGTGAATGGTTATTCGCGCCATGCAACACCTATCGGATTTGTTGAAAAAAGGTGCATTTTGTTGGACTCCTGAGGCACAGGAATGTTTTGTGAGGTTCAAGGAGCTGATGACTACGTGTCTAGTGTTGGCACTGCCAGATTTTACGAAGCCTTTTGAGCTTCAATGTGATGCTTCTGGTGAGGGCATTGGAGCGGTGCTTATGCAGGACAAGCACCCGATCGTTTATGAGAGCAGGAAGCTCAGAGGTCGAGGCTTTACGGTATTTATAATGAGGAGATGTTGGCCATAATGCATGCCTTGGCCAAATAATATCTTGTGGGCGTAAATTTTGCATTAAAACTGACCACAACAGTTTGAGCATTTCCTGGGGCAGCGACTTAAACGATCGTCAGTAGAAGTGGGTGTGAAGTTGCGGGCATATGACTTTGATATCACCTACATCAAAGGTACTTGAGTGGTGGCGCTCTCTCCGTGGCATTTTCTGAGCTCTATGGTTCACATTGCGGAGGATTGGAGGCATTTGATTGTGGCAGAGTATGCCAAGGATACTTGGGCATCAGTATTGTGAGGGATCGATGGTAGACACCAGGTGCAGCTTGTGAATGACTTGATCATTTACAAGAACAGGATTTTCTTGATCCCAGGATCTGAGATGAAGAACACTATTATGCGAGTCTTTTATGATGTGCCCACAGCAGGACATCCCGGATATTTTAAAACATACAGACAGATACGGGAAAGGTTTACATGGAAGGGACTTAAGGCAGATGTTCTTCAGTATGTGCGTGAGTGCCCTATTTGTCAGCAAAACAAGCAGGAGAACACATATCCGGCAGGATTGTTGCAGCCACTTCCGATTCCGATAGGAAGTGGGAATGCCTGTTGATGGACTTTATCACGGGCTTGCCCAAAGCCCAGGGACGGGATTGTATATATGTAGTTGTGGATCGGCTGACGAAGTATGCCCACTTCTTTCCAATCACCACCACTTACACAGCTACACAGGGAGCAGAGGTCTTCTTCCGTGAGGTTTTCAGATTACATGGGTTGCCTCGGAGCTTAGTTAGCAACAGGGATAGTCGGTTCTGAGTCACTTCTGGTAGGAGGTGTTCAGACTTTGTGGGACCGAGCTTACACCGAGCACCAGTTACCACCCACAGATTGATGGTCAGACGGAGATAGTGAACAAATGGGTGGAAGGTTACCTCCGGAATTACATTGCAGGGCAGCAAAAGGCGTGGGTCAAGTGGATTTATTTGTGCGAGTATTGCTACAATACTACCTTTCACATGACCATTCAGATGTCCCCCTTCATGGCGTTGTACGGTTATGAGGCGCCTAGCTTTTTGGATTTGCTACTGAGTGACAGTAGAGTGCCGAGTGCTGGAGATTTGTTGCAGGAGAGTCAGGACACTATGGGGACTCTCAAGGAGAATATTGCTAAGGCACAGAATCAGCAGAAGCAGAAGCAGTACGCAGAGAGAAGAGGACGAGGTCTTTTGAGGTGGGAGACATGGTATATCTCATGCTGCAGCCCTACCGTCAGTCTACTCTTAGGAAGAGTGGTTTGGAGAAGCTTAAGCCACAATATTATGGTCCTTTCAGGATTTGAGGCGTGTTGGAGGGTGGCATGAGCTAGAGCTTCCGGCGGATAGTAAGGTCCACAACGTTTTTCATGTGTCACGTCTCAAGAAGGCGTTGGGACACCGTGTGGTACCTTCAGCAGTTTTACCTCCCTTAGATGACGAGGGAAAGTTGATATTAGTACCTGAGTCTATCCTGGAGTACAAAGAGAGAGTTGCGTAGGAGGACTATCAGGGAATATTTGGTGAAATGGAGAGATTTGCCAGTGGAGGATGCTACGTGGGAGAGCGAAGATATTTTACAGCATCCGGAGTTGAGATTGCTTGAGGACAAGCAATTTCAGGAGGGGCGGACTGTAATGTCCCCTTCTAGTTGACATCTCTCAGAGCTTATGATTAGCCTATTATGCGACCCTCGTAGGCTGATAGGATGGATAAAGGGTCTTGTTGGAGCTTGGCTTGGCTTCGGTCGTCAGAATTTACTAGTTGGCTTTCGTTAGGGGTCGTTTGGACATCTTTTGCTTGACTTGCTATTTTTAGTAAGTTAAGTCACTCAGCGGAGCACCCCTGCTATTTTTAGCAGTATGGTTTGGTCATGTGCAAAATCAATCACTTATTCTCTAGCTTCAGATGGTTCGTTAATCGGACGTAAATTGAGGAAGATATTAATATTTTAATTGTCAAATTAAATATTAATTATTTAAAGCTTATATTATAAAGTTATAATATTATTTAATATTATAACTTAAGTGATTTCTTAAAGGGTTCGACCAACATTGAAGAGGGGCCACTTTTCAGTTATAATTTATAATTAAAAGTGCATTCGAGACTATTAAAAAATTAAAAAGAAAGTTCGAATTTTATTTAAATGATGCCTTTTTGAGAAAAGTCGACCTTTTGATGGATATAAGGGTTTCATTGAGAATAGAGCTCATTATGTTGAAAAAATCGAATTTTTGCTAAGTCCTTCTGAGAACAGAGCCAAGGGTTCCAATTTTCGTTTTGCATTGGAGAACAAGCCATCTTCAGTGTTGCAGTTCAGAGGCTATGAAATATCAGCTGATTTATTGCTTTCAGAGAGGTAGCTTCATTCAGAGGTTATCACAGCACGTTCACAGAGTTTTCATCTTCAGAGTTTTGGTTTGGTATTCTTCCAGGAAGAGTTCTTCATTCCCAAGCGCATTTTTTTCCAAGATCTGGACACTTATTTCAAGGGCCGTACAAATTGTACTTGCTGCTGCATACAAATCCGTACCATTGCTGCAGGGCCGTACTTTTCAAGTACTAGGCCGTACCACTTGCATTGGGAAAAACGCCTTTGTTTTTCACAGTCTGCATTCACCAGTAGGGCTCATACTTCATTGTCTTCATCTACTATCATCTGGCGCAGGAGAAAGGTGGATCTTTTAGAAAGCCGTACCATTTCAAGGGTTTTCCAATCTACTGCAAATATCAGATTTTTTATCAAAAATAATGTTGCTTTTTCAGTTGCATGTTATCAGATCTTATTTGTATTTATCATAAAAGATCAATAAACTCTTTCGCAACATTATTCCCAGTAGATTCTATCATTTCCAGTATTGCAATATTTTATTTGAATTTATTAGCAATTTCTTTCAAAATCGCACTTCTTCAATTTATGCAAAAAAACACAAAAAAACCAAAAAAACGTTCAAAAACAAGAAAAATCAAACAAATCCAAAAGTCAATGAGAACAGGGGTCTCTACATCCTTCAAAGAGGGCCTCAAAAGCAACCATGTACCACAAGTTCAGCATTTCCACCATAGCTTCAAAAACAACTCCACTTAAGGCCAACACAACCACCTCCACAAGCAAGCCCCTAACCTCTTGAGGCAGAAACACAGAGAAGCAATCATAAGCAAAAACCCCCCACCGCCACCAAAGGATCATACAGAACAAACCAACTGTCATCACATAGACAGTTAAAGAAAAACACCCTAACAAATCGGCTAAGGCAGGACATCTCCAACAGAGACCATACACCCTATGCACTAAGGCACACCAAAGAAACAAGGAGCATACCACAAACCTTCTGAAGGCCAAAGACCAAAAGACAACCATAACCATGAAACCTAGTGAAGCAAGAACGAGCAGCACCAAAACACAACCAAAGAACAAAACACCCAACTCACACAAAGAAGCAAAGAGCATAAAAAGCTCGAAAATCCCAACAAACCCAAAGTCCAAAAACAGGATGGAAACAGACTTAAGCAAGAGCAGAGTGACAAAGCAGAGCACCCAGAAAGAAGGGACAGAAGCACATAGCCCAAGCAAAGCAGCAAAACAAACATAAGAGAGGGAAGTATCCCTCAAAGACTCACGAAGGCACCAAAGAAAACCACACAGGAAATTTCTAACATTTGTCCACCCACCAGCAACAAACAGGAGACACAGCGAAGACTACCAGAGACCAAGCCCAAGAGTCCACCAAAATCGCCAAAACAACAACCTCCAACAAATTCAAAGGTGAAACAATGTTGCCCATGGAAGAAAGCACGAACCAAAAGAAGTCTTTAGAGTAGAGACCAAACACAAAAAACCCAATAACATCACCCACACCATATCCCTCTAGAAGACACTTCAGTTGAACAAAGCAAAAGGAGCTCATAGTCCCGCAAGGGCACCAAAGAGAACCTCTCAAGGAACTTCTACCAGCCGTCCTCCCTCCAACAAACAAAAAAGTCACAAGAAACTCAGGGAAAACATCCAAAGACCCAACCCAAAGGTCCACCATAGACAACAAATCAGCAACCACCAGCAGAAGCATAGAAGGATCGTTGCAAGTCGTGGAAGAATGCAAATACAGATCCAAGACTTTGAAACTGAAACCAAGCACCAGAAACCCAACAACCTCACCCAAGTCGTCTCCCTCAAGGAGACGTAGTAGAGCAAAAAGGCATAATAAGTTGGGAAACTCCATAGGAGTAACTTGAAGGCACACACCAGAGCTACCCGCGCCAAGAGCAGGCAAAGAAAGGAAAAGAATAGAGCAAAGAACTTCCCCTATATCCCCACAGGCACCATCGACCTCAAAAGAGAGGTGAAACAAACTAAGAGCTAGAACATAACAAAGGCCATGCCAAATGCCAAGGTTTAAGAAGCATAAGCGCTCAACAATGCGCAAACAACGAACAACAATAGATTCCAAAAGCTCAGCGAGGGAGGAATCAAAGGCATGAGCCAGAGCCAAAACCCCGACCACATCTCCCACCTCGCATAGCAGAGAAACCCCACAGAAGAATTCTGAGATTCTCCTGGGACCAAAACAACACGGCACAACACCGCTGGAAGCAACCCGCAAAACAAAGAAGCCCCAAAGACTCTTGCCAGCAACAACCAACCAAAGACACAGGCGCAAGATAGAGGATGAAACCAAAAACAACTCGGTCAACTGAACCAGAATCTTCAAGCACCAAAGAGAAGCACTGTCGAAAAACTAGCAGGAAGAGGTGACACCCATGCTCATCGCCATCCTCTTAGTCGTCCCCTCCAACGTCCTCTCCATCATAAATTTTCAAAACTCCAAACGCCCGCCCTCTCCCACTCCTCTCCATTTTAGATTTGATATTGTTGTCACTTGTTTATTCAGCAATTTATCACAAAACTATCTTCATCATTCATGGAACCTTGTGGTGGTTGTAGAGGAGGAATATTCTTTCCGGTCGATCAGAGTGTTTGTCTTGTTGTCTTGGACCGTATCAAGTAATGGGATTGCAGATTTGAACCTCTTTGAAGTGTCTTAGCAGAAGAAGGCTCATGGTGTAGCTTTCAAAATTCAGAAGGAATTTGGTTTGGAGCTAGAGGTTGCTTGTTTTGTAGAATCACTGGTGTGTCGAGTTCAGATTTGGTATGATGGGTTGGTTTAGTTATTTTTATCAGAGTGGCGTAGTGGCAACTTGATGGTTATTTCTAGAGGTTGGTTTGGGATCCTGGAATCACAGTTTATTGCAGTTTGTTTCAAACAGGTGGTTTTGTGATAGTGCTAACATTGCTTGGGGTCAAGCAATATTTGAGAAGGGTGGATTGTAATGTCCCCAATTTCGAGTTAGCATATGATTAAATAATTAATTTAATGTTGTCAAGAAAAGGTCGAAAAATAAAGACAACTTAAATTAATTATTGATGCAAAAGTAACTTATGTTTTGAAAAAGTTAAAATAAATAAATAAAGTTACTTTTGAGGGGGAATTCAAAAAAAGAATTAAAATTTAAAGATGGAGAAAAGATGAGAAGTCAATAAGACGAAGAGTTATGAAGAGGATTGAATAAAAGATGTCTGGAGCTTTTGTCCAAGCAGGCTAGATTTTGGTAATTGAAACAGGTTCTTGTTGGTGAATGTAGTTCACAGCCTTTTTGAGGTCGGAAGCCCTCTGAAAGAAGATTGGCTTCGGTAGTGAAAGATTTGCCCTGGCCGATAGCTGGACAAGACATTCAGTTTTTTAAGGATTGTTTGTTGATGACATTTTGTAAGGACTTTTTAAAACAAATTTCAGAGCCATTATTGAATAGATTGTTTTAACTTTTATCAATTCCTTGCTGGAAGTGTTTGCAAATGAATTTTTAATGAAGATTTATGTATTCTAGTTTGATATCAAGGTTTTGTTTTCCATAATATTTCCATAACTCCATTTGATATCAAAGTTTGGTTTTTTGTGGGAATTTTGGGATAAATTGAGCAATTAATAAAGGGGTTGTTGTACTAGGTTATATCAGGTCATTCATTTGAAATAATCAAGAAGTAAAGAAAACTTTACTGTTTGCGGGCAATTATTTAATACAAATACTATGCTAATGCTTTCCAATTTCAAATGACTGAATTCCTCATGAAAAAATTATCTGCTATGAATTATACACAAACATCATTCAATGCCATAGTGCCTTTGTTCATTCATTTTTGAAGAAGCCGATTATTTTAGGAATATCAATCAATTGTCTTATCATTTAATGGGAGCCGATGAATTTCTGCAACCTCTCTATACACCACTGCAATAATCCAAAGATTTCTTTACAGCCGGCATATAAATACAAATGAAAATTGCCACGTTAATATATTGGGTGAGTATCGTGGGGGCGAGGAGAAGACATGCCAGAATTGAATTTCATAATCGGGTCTCTTTAAAAGTCACTCCTTGTAAAGATTGAAAAAAGAATTGGGTTTTGAAAGTTTGATGGTTCAAATTATTGTAAGCTAATGCCAACATAACTTTACTGTCGCCTTTCCTTTACACTTGGCATATTGGGCGACATGGAGAATGAATCGTCTCTTCAGCTTCATTAGTTCACACCTCTCATAGAAGAGGAATTAAATTCTAATTGGAGCCACATATTGTTGATGAGTGATGAATGGTGAGCCAATAATTTCTTAGTTTGCAATTAAAGATGCCGTTGGTTATAAGTTGAAAATACTGATGAAGCCAGGAACAATTGAAGAAAGGATTTAAATTGGTAGAAATATTTTATCGGTGCCACTACATGGTTCAAGGTGAGTCATGTCAATAATATCATTGCAGAGGATCGATGCCCAGGGAAAAAAATTCTATTGCTGCCAGTTTTGTTGTGGAAGCTAATGTGTCTTAATTTGAAGCAAGTAGACTGCTTTAATTATTCTTTATATGAGACGAATTATGAATGAAGACATATTCAGGAGCTGCTTGAGGCCTGTCGATATTCAAAAGGGATGATATAATTTTGAACGGAATATATGTAAGCCTGAGCACATATATATTATAGACGCCATTCATTAAAAAGGATTGAGCGGGAATATTAAGACTTGAACTATCAAAGCAAATACTTATGCTAGGCGTAAGTCCAAGGGAAGTATGACGTGGCAGATTTCAGACCATTGTGTATGATAACGTGGAGCTTTGGACAGATGAAAAGAAGTTGGGAAAAGAGTCGAGGAATATAAAGAATTGTATTTTTTGTAGCTGCAAGACTCCTAAAGTTGGGCATTCAAATTGTATATGATCATACAAACTGAAGGGAGCGAGCTGGATATATTCACAGGTCAGAATAATACATTATTAATTTCTGGACA
Source organism: Sequoia sempervirens (assembly GCA_007258455.2). Taxonomy (NCBI): domain Eukaryota; kingdom Viridiplantae; phylum Streptophyta; class Pinopsida; order Cupressales; family Cupressaceae; genus Sequoia; species Sequoia sempervirens. The sequence goes on along the minus strand of VDFB02344595.1, from coordinate 21,129 downwards.
TTTATGTTCTGGAGATTCTTTGAAGCTTGGAAGTTTGTAATTTTTAAAGGTTAGTACTGAAGAAAGTCTCAGTTGGCAAATGGTTGTAATTACTTGTGCAATATATCTGTTATTCTGAAAAATTACAGAATTCTAAATATTACATTTTGATCTTTGAGACCATTTTGGCTAGTGATTTCTTATATTGTATAGCCAATTTCTGTGATAGTTCAACTAGTAAATACTATGCCAAATGTTTAGGACTTGCGGTTCTTTTCTTGCAAAATATACATATATTTGTATCTCACGAGCCCAATTGGTAATATATACAAGGAGAAAACTTAGAACAGCCTACGATCCAATTGTTTAACAAAATGATCACCTGTTAGGAATCAGGAAACTTGGTGTTGTTTTGAAAAAACTTGTTCTCAGTTTAGGGTGTCTCATTATAGTGGTATCATGAAATAATCCGAGCCAAATTTTTTCGTTTTTCAAACAACAGAATTACAAACGAAAGTACCCGTTAAGGTTAGCAGCTAAACCAAAATGTATTGAAGCAACTCTAACCAAGGATGGCGCCGATGATGGCGAGCATATGGTCAGAGGATCTTCTACTCTAACTGCTGAAAGGGAACTCGACACCAAGTATGTGCTACCCAATCCAGAATGGAGTGAGGGGCGACCATATGGCGGAGTGATTACAAATAACAATGATTGAAGAGAAACGCTGAAAGCTGAAAATACTCAACACCCAGAATGTGCTTGCTAACCCAGGATGGGAAAGTAGCTACCATAGGGCGGAGGTAAATTAAATACAATATCAAATGCTGAAAGTAATAAGACCATTACAATCTGATAAAGCAAGAATCTAAATGGCTGTCAGTACTACTGCCAGCTTACAATATAAGAGATGAAATCTTGCTAACAATACAAATCAGCATATAATAGAGTTGTGCAATATTCGTGAATTTCAGTGCTGAGAAGTCAAGATTAACGGAAATGGCAATAAGTAGATCCAACCTTTTCTCCAGACTTGGGAAATCTTCAATGAAGTCTCTACATTGCTTTTAAAGAGTTATCACCACCATCCAATAAAGAAATTGCAGATTTCTCCAAACTGATATAACAGACCTGCACCTTTCAACAAATAACCAGCAACATAGGATTCCTTGAAATGCTCGGAACTCACTCTTTTCTCATTCAAAAGGCTTGATAACAATTGCAAATAACTAATAGAAGGAAGGCGCTCAAACCAAGACCCAAAAACAGACTTAAAATGCAACTGACATTCAATGCACAAATCCCAAGACCACTGAAAAGTACGGCCCAGCTGAAAGGGGCGATTCTCTTTATAAAATCTGATTCTTCAATAAAAAATCTACAAATTTGCACTCAGGGGCGCCTAGCCAAGATGGAGGGAAATAAACAATACCCACAATGAATTTTTTTGTCTTTTTGGATTTATGAATAAAACATCAAATCTGCTGAAGCTAAAATGCAAAAACCAGAAACTTCTAATATGCAAAATCTGACCCTAAGTAGACAATTGCAGATTACAAGGCACAAACTCCAATGTACTCACAAACTAGACTAAAATCACCACTAGTTGTTGTCTTACAAACAAGAAGCGATGCCCGAGCTAGGAGGCCTTCATTCCTCGAAGCAAACCCAGAGCCAAACCGGCAGTATAACAATACTATAGTCCAAAGATATCCAAAAGAGAACCCAAGGCTGTCTTTTATAAGTTTTTGTTGACCTTCCTTGAAACCCTAACTTCTTTTCCAGAGTCAAAACCCTAATCCCAAGAGATGGCGTCCTTTTCCATGCATCTTTAATTTTGACTTCATTTAATTAAATTTCTCACTTAAATAAATGCGTCCTCCTTAAGGCTTAGTTTTGACTTTGATAAATTCAATATAAATTTAATATATCCTCAATGATGGCGCCACCCTTCAAGTCCACCTTTTAAAATAACATTAAGTTATTTGACTAGGCCAAGGTGATAAAATAACATTTAAAATATAATGTTATTTTTAAGTGAAATGAGCTCATCTCTCTAAAACTGCATTCTGAAGCCCGAAACTGAATACGCCACTTGAGTCAACTGAAGGGGAAAGTCAACTACCTGAGACCAACCTGTTTACTGCCAAAAATAGAATTTACTAAAAATAGTAAATTCCAGAAAATGCTCTGAATGCCGAAATGAACATACCACTGCGAAGCTCTTTGAAAACCCAGAAAGAATCCGCCATCAAATCCACCAACTCCAAGCAAAGACAACCTCAAAAATAGGAAACCCTAATTTTACCTTCCGTCTAGCCTTCGGCTTTCCAGAAAAAGGCCAACGGTCACTGGAAAGATCAGGTTTGAGAAGGGGACATTACATATCAGAGCACAGAAACTTTTCTGTAGCCTGTTGGGTAATTCAGAGTTGAGTTTCAGTCTGAAACATGGCAGTCAGAGATAGAAAATGGTTAGCAGAAATCCTTTATGAATCAGATAGTAAGCTCAGTAGCTCATGTCAACCAAGGGATGCTATTCTCAACACTTTGAAAGAAGTAGAAGAGTGTTTGATCATAGTGGAGCAATCACCCTCTTTAGTGTTACAAGCGGCCTTAATTCCTATGGTGACTTCTTTGGGCTAGCACAGGTGGTTGAAACATACAGACGATGAGGTTAGACTATTGGTCACTGCTTGTTTGAGTGAGGTTTAGAGAATATTAACACCTAAAGTGCCTTGTGATGATGACACAATGAAGGTGGTGATTCAATTGATGGTGGATAACTTCCAGGACTCGGGTGATGTCAAAAATCTTCACTTTTCTAGAAGGGTTGCAATACTCGAAACTTCTGCAAATATCAGATTGAGTAACCTTATGCTAGACTCTGAATTGAATGATTTGATTCACCAAATGTTTCTCTAATTCCTTGCTACAATTAGAAAAGAACATAATGATGATGTTATAGCAGCCATGCAAACTATTATGGTTCAAACTATCAATGAAAGTGATGTTATTTTTCAGCCTATCATAACTTTGTTATTGGCTGTTCTGAAGGAAAAACAGGTCACTTCTTCAGCTGCTTATGAGTTGGTCAACAAAATGTTCAAACAATGTGAGGAGAAGCTGAAACATTACATTATTTATGAGGAAAAAGTGGATGAAAAAGAAATTAAAACAGTGGACGAATTACCTTTTGAACATAACCCAAAATATGAATTATGCCATAAGGATGTAGCTGATATTGAGTGTCATGAATTTGAGGAAGACACAAAGGAAGTTGTTCCTAGTGGACACAAGACTGAACTCTCTTTGCTTGAAGCCAATTTGAAGCAAAGAGCTAGTGATCTTGAGAGTACCTTTGATGAGATGAGTAGAAAAGTACAGCAAATGCGTGACAATCTGAGGGGCACTGCTGATATAATTTATGATTTCTTCTTACCCCATAGCAGCACTTCATCATCCCAACCAGTTTATGAATTTCAGGACAAATCAGAAATATTGTTGCATGAAGTTAAGATTGATCCCCTACCCAATGAGTCATGTGATTTGAAGGAAAAGATGAAAGTTACTGAAGTTATGATTATTGCAGCCCTATCACGTTTTGATCATACACATAATGTCATTGAAAATCTCTTTTGGAAGGCTCAAGTTGAGAAGAGACAAAAGGGTATTGAAGGAGGATCCTGTAATGTCCCCCTTTTTAGTGTGATCTTGTTTTGTGATGGTTAGTCTATTTCTTGGACCCTCGTATGCTAACAAGATCTGGTTAGGGGATCAGTGGCCGTTTTGGTGGGTATTTCCATTCCCACTCTTTCACTTCAGTAGTGGATTCAATGCAGGCATCTGTAGCTCAGTGTTCACCAGCTTTTGACGGCATGGAAAAATACTAAGTTTGGAGGGAGTTATGAATATTTACGTGGTTAAGTTAATTATTTAACTTATTGGTATATTATAAAGTCAAATTGACTTTATAAAAGATTAAAAGCCACTTAAATATATTAAATTGATGACTTAAGACTATAAAGTGAAAATATAAATCACTTAAGTCAATTTAAAGGTGCGCCCACTTCATAAAGTGAAAATTATAAACTATTGAGAGGAATTAAATACATTTTAATGTATTTAAATGGCAGAGTGGCATCACTTTTTGGAAATCATGCCTTTTTGGGGATATAAGGCAAAAAGGGGCAATTCAACCTCATTATTATTTGAAATTGCTACTTTTATCTTCTTTGTGCATTTGTCTGAGACAAGGGTTATAGTGTATTTCTTCCATTGGAGAAACAAGAGATCTTCAGTGTTTTGCAGACTTGAGGCTGTGAAAGATCAGCTGAATCTTTGCTACAAGGATGGCTTCATTTCAGAAGTCAATTTGAGCTTCACCAGAGTTTATATGTTCAGTATTTCATCAGACTGCAATAAAGGAGAGGGTTTGTTCTACAGGACGCCATCTTTCGTCAACATTCAGCTTCAATAAGGTGGTTGTACCATTTCTCTTGGGCTGGTTGTACTTCTCCTTGAATGGTGTGTTCATCAGGCTAAGGCGTGTGAAGGAAAAGGCCAAAACGCCTTCCTTTTGGGTCATCTCTCTATTTCATTTTGGACGCTTACACTTCTCAGCTGCTTCCCTCTAGTCTCTACGTGGGAGAAAGTCGATCTAGGCTCTAGGCGTTGCATTTACTTAGTTTCAACCATTCTTGCCTAGCAAGTACAAAAATTCTTTATTTAATTAAATCTGTAGCTATTCGGGTATGTTTGTTGTTCATGATCTATTTGTAACAGTTGTTTAATATATAATTCATAAGCAGTTTCTCAGTTATTGCTTTAATTTGAGTTTTAGCAACATTTTATGTTTGGTGCCCCTTCTACTTCTGTATATAATTCTTCTTAAAACAATCAAAACACAAAAACAAGTCAGTAAAAGTCAGAAGTTGAGTTGGAGCCAGTTGGGCTCATCACAATGGTATTAGAGCTTTAATCCTACCAGCCTGGAGAGTTAAAGGTCCCTATGTGGTCACATCAGGATAGATTTGACAGGCATTACTCACGTAGGAGACTTGGTATTCAGAGAAATACATTTGAGCCGTTTCCATTTGACGATCAGTTCGAGGATCTAGAATTGGAAAACATGGGTGACAAGGAAAAGGAAGAGCCACCCAGAAACTGTCTTCATTGTGAGGACAGAGAGGCCAGAGACGCACTAAGAGGGCTTGTTGCTGGACAGGAACAGGTGGCGAATGTACTTTAGCAGCTTAGTACCGCCATACAAAATTTGACTGTTCATAGAAGGCCAAATCAGGACCAAGATCAGCAGGGCAGTGTACATGGAGATTGACAGAGGACAGTTACTCCAGCACGCACCTATAATAGACCCACTCGCCCAACATTTGTTAGGAATGATCCTGATGAGGAGGACGTGGCTGAGGAAGGAGGTAATGTGAATTTTGTTGATTACATCATGACACTACATGATGAGTGGGATGCTTTGCCCCAGAGAGTTAAGGATCACCTTAACTTTGACAGATTTTTGAGCCAAAAAAGAGAGCATGGCAGGGATAGGACAGATAGGAGACCTTGGCACAGGAACAATGATCTCAAACATGCTACCAGTAAGCTCACTCTCACCACCTTTGATGGCAGTGGCAGAGTCACAACTAGAGCTTGGGTTAGCAAGCTGGATACATTCCTAAACTTACGTCCTATGGCAAAAGAGGATGCCATAAAGTTCGCAGCTCTTCACTTGGATGGCGTAGCCCATGACTGGTGGCACCATGGCATGGTTACACTACAGCACGACAGGATCACAACTTATCAGGAGTTCACAAATAGGTTGGTTGAGAGATTTGACAAACGAGATCCAGAATTATACTTTAGAGATCCCACTCAACTGAAGCAGTTGGGTAGTTTAGAATCCTACATTGGAGAGTTTCATAAGCTCTCAATCATGGTAACCGGCATATCAAAGAGGAGATTGGTTATACTCTTCATAGAGGGCCTATTCAAGCCTATGAAAGGTTGGATCAAGGCATTCGATCCACCTACCTTGCAAGAGGCTATGAGGAAAGCTCGTAGCATGGAACTTACAGCTCCACGTAGTAAGTTCACTTCAAATTCATAAGCATCTTCATCCTATGGTGATAGCAAATCAGAATCTAAGAAATCAGAAAATGTTGATGATAAGAGGAAGTTTGCAGCTCCTTTGGATTGAGAGACAATCAATGATTTACATAGGACGAAGCTTTGTTTTTATTGCAAGGGCCTGTATGATCTTCACCATGACTGTCCCCTCAAGCCTAAAGGTCAAAATAGGCAATTGGAATGGTTTTATGAGGGTGATGACATGGCTGATATAGTAAATCAGCAATCTGATATTGCAGATGGGAACTTGCATTCTATCACTCTCCTCAGTGAGGGAGGTGGGAAGATAGAGCAGGATATTTTAGAGGAGGAGCATGAGATGTTTCAGGAGGATTATGACTTTGCTTTTTTCTCCATGGGGTCAGATGATTTTGATTGGGATCAAAACAAATATGAGATTCAATTTGTGAACAATCCTCTTTTTGAGGCGGATGCTACATTGTCTTGTGATAATCCGCTCTTTGAGGTAGATGTTGATTCTACTCTTTACCCTGATTTAGGGGTCGGCACTGATCGTAGTATCGAGGATTCCGTCAGTGCATCAGAATTTCAAACAAGGCTTGTTGAGGAGTATCATAGTGTGTACATGGTAAGGAGTGTTCACAGTTTCACTTTCGATCTTCATGTACACAATCTATTTTGAATGCATAGTTTTGGTATGCACATGCTAGACATGTTGGATGACAGCATATTTTGTGCAGTTGTAGGGAGCAGGTGTTGCCAGCGCTCTGACTTGCTTCCTTATGAGTTTCTCTCCCCTGTGACAGATGGTGTTGAGGTTGACAAGGTACAACATGATGATCCAGCTGATCAGATATGGGTGTTACAAGACACAATTGGTGATAGCAGGGACATTACACGGCACTATACTTTGAATCGTGGTGGAGTGGTGTATTCGTTGTTGTTGAGATTGCTTGAGAACAAGCAATTTCAGGGAGGGCGGACTGTAATGTCCCCCTTTTTAGTGTGATCTTGTTTTGTGATGGTTAGTCTATTTCTTGGACCCTCGTAGGCTGACAAGATCTAGTTAGGGGGTCAGTGGCCGTTTTGGTGGGTATTGCCATTCCCACTCCTTCACTTCAGTAGTGGATTCAGTGCAGGCATCTATAGCTCAGTGTTCGCCAGCTTCTAACGGCACGGAAAAATACTGAGTTTGGAGGGAGTTATGAATATTTACGTGGTTATGTTAATTATTTAACTTATTGGTATATTATAAAGTCAAATTGACTTTATAAAAGATTAAAAGCCACTTAAATATATTAAATTGATACTTAAGACTATAAAGTGAAAATATAAATCACTTAAGTCAATTTAAAGGTGCACCCACTTCATAAAGTGAAAATTATAAACTATTGAGAGGAATTAAATACATTTTAATGTATTTAAATGGCAAAGTGGCGTCACTTTTCGGAAATCATGCCTTTTTGGGGATATAAGGCAAAAAGGGGCAATTCAACCTCATTATTATTTGAAATTGCTACTTTTATCTTCTTTGTGCATTTGTCTGAGATAAGGGTTACAATGAATTTCTTCCATTGGAGAAACAAGAGATCTTCAATGTTTTGCAGACTTGACGCTGTGAAAGACCAGCTGAATCTTTGCTACAGGGATGGCTTCATTTTAGAAGTCAATTTGAGCTTCACCAGAGTTTATATGTTCAATATTTCATCAAACTGCAATAAAGGAGAGGGTTTGTTCTACAGGACGCCATCTTTCCTCAACATTCAGCTTCAATAAGGTGGTCATACCATTTCCCTTGGGCTGGCCGTACTTCTCCTTGAATGGCGTGTTCATCAAGCTAACGCGTGTGAAGGAAAAGGCCAAAACGCCTTCCTTTTGGGTCATCTCTCTATTTCATCTTGGACGCCTACACTTCTCAGCTACTTCCCTCCAGTCTCTGCGTGGGAGAAAATCGATCTAGGCTCTAGGCATTGCATTTACTCAGTTTCAGCCATTCTTGCCTGGCAAGTGCAAAAATTCTTTATTTAATTAATCTGGAGCTATTCGGGTATGTTTGCTGTTCATGATCTATTTATAACAGTTGTTTAATATATAATTCATAAGCAATTTCTCAGTTATTGCTTTAATTTGAGTTTTAGCAACATTTTATGCTTGGCGCCCCTTCTACTTCTGTCTATAATTATTCTTAAAACAATCAAAACACAAAAACAAGTCAATAAAAGTCAAAGGTTGAGTTGGAGCCAGTTGGGCTCATCACAGATCCTCACTTGCAGATTTACAAGTAGTGAAAGAAAACTTGAGAACTTTGAAATCAGAATTTTTGAGTTTACTTTCAGACAAAGATAGTTGTCTCAAACTTGTAGAAAAGAGTTTGGATGCTTTGAATGAAAAGGTCCAAGAAGTAGATAAGCTCACCTTTGAGCTTACATCTACTAAGGAATGTTGGGAGAGTACTAAAAAGGCTCTTCAAGAAGCAAACTTTCAGTTAGCTACTGCAAATCAGATTATGGAGCAAGAAAATGAGGGAAGAAATAATGAAATCAGGAAAAGTTAAAAATAAGTTTGATGAGTTTCATGTTGATGCTGATTTAGAGCAACCTTCCAAGTGGAAAAAAAAAAGAGTGGGAACAGCGAGATGATCGATTGGAATAAGTGAATATAGACTCTTTCCAACTTTCAGATGAATACAAGACATGGGATCCAAGTAAAACTCAAGACTCTAATATATGGATGGGCTTTAGGAAAAATTTCATATTTGTAGCTGCTGTTCATTGCTTAACCAGCCAACACAAGATGATTTGGGTAAAATTTTCAGTCAATCAACGGAGCATTTATCAATAGAGGTCTAATGATGATGTTAACTTTAGCATTGGGGAAGTTTCTTCAATCAATCTATGGCTCACTATCCCTATGCAGACAGGAATTTTCCTTCGCTACAGATGTTGCTCCAACATTGTAATCCTGATTTCTACAAAATTAGTTGATGAGCTGATTAATTTTCAGTGTTTGCAGTTATTGTGGCAGTGTGGAGGAATTCTCATATATAATTCATTCTTCCTTTATTTCGAATTAATGATTAATGATCAAGGCAATCCTGATTGGTTGTTGGTCTATGTATCTTTTGATTTTGCATTGCTGATTGTAGTTATTTGTGTAATTTGGTATGCTCGGGAAAGTTTTCTTGGCATTCGGAAATGGGGTGCTGATGAGATGCTTTCAATTTTTCATGAGGGAAACCTTAATAGGCCAACCAATTTCAGATTTGATATTGTTGTCACTTGTTTATTCAGCAGTTTATCAGAAAACTATCTTCATCATTCATGGAACCTTGTGGTTGTTGTAGAGGAGGACCATTCTTTCCAGTCGATCAGAGTGTTTGTACTGTTGTCTTAGATCGTATCAGGTGATGGGATTGCAAATTTGAACCTCTTTGAGGTGTCTTGGCAGAAGAAGGCTCATGATGTAGCTTTCAAAATTCAGAGGGATTTCAGTTTGGAGCCAAAGGTTGCTTGTTTTGTAGAATCACTAGTGTGTCAAGTTCAGATTTGGTATGATGGGTTGGTTATTTTTATCAGAGTGGCACAGCAGCAACTTTGTGGTTATTTCCAGAGGTTGGCTTGGGATCCTGGAATCACAGTTGATTGCAATTTGTTTCAAACAGGTGGTTTTGTGATTGTGCTAACATTGTTTGAGGACAAGCAATATTTGAGAAGGGAAGACTGTAATGTCCCCAATTTCGAGTCAGCATATGATTAAATAATTAATTTAATGTTGTCAAGAAAAGGTCGAAAAATAAAGACAACTTAAATTAATTATTGATGCAAAAGTAACTTACGTTTTGAAAAAGTTAAAATAAATAAATAAAGTTACTTTTGAGGGGGAATTCAAAAAAAGAATTAAAATTTAAAGATGGAGAAAAGATGAGAAGTCAAGAAGACGAAGAGTTATGAACAGGATAGAATAAAAGATGTCTGGAGCTTTTGTGCAAGCAGGCTGGATTTTGGTAATTGAAATAGGTTCTTGTTTGTAAACGTAGTTCATAGCCTTTCTAAGGTCAGAAGCCCTCTAAAAGAAGATTGGCTTCTATAGTGAAAGATCTGCCCTGGCTGATAGCTGGAGAAGACAGTCAGTTTTCTCGTTTGGTTTTAAGGATTGTTTGTTGATGACATTCTGTAAGGAATAGATTGTTTTATCAATTCCTTGCTGGAAGCGTTTGCAGATGAATTTTTAATGAAGATTTATGTATTCCAGTTTGATATCAAGGTTTTGTTTTGCATAATATTTCCGTAATTCCGTTTGATATCAAAGTTTGGTTTTTTGTGGGAATTTTGGGAGAAATTGAGCAGTTAATAAAGGGGTTGTTGTACTGGGTTATATCAGGTCATTCATTTGAAATAATTAGGAAGTAAAGAAAACTTTACTGGTTGTGGGCAATTATTTAATACAAATACTATGCTAATGCTTTCCAATTTCAAATGACTGAATTCCTCCTAAAAAAATTATCTGCTATGAATTATACACAAACATCATTCGATGCCATATTGCCTTTGTTCATTCATTTTTGAAGAAGCTGATTATTTTAGGAATATCAATCAATTGTCTTATCATTTAATGGGAGCCGATGAATTTCTGTGACCTCTCTATACACCACTGCAATAATCCAAAGATTCCTTTACAGACGGCATATAAATACAAGTGAAAATTGCCACGTTAATATATTGGGTGAGCTATCATGGGGGCGAGGAGAAGACGTGCAAGAATTGAATTTCATAATCGAATCTCTTTAAAAGTCGCTCCTTGTAAAATTGAAAAATGAGTCGGGTTGTAAAAGTTTGATGGTTCAAATTATTGTAAGTTGATGCCAACGTAACTTTACTGTCGCCTTTCCTTTACACTTGGCATATCGAGTGACATGGAGATTGAATGGTCTCTTCAGCTTCATTGGTTCACACCTCTCATTGAAGAGGAATTAAATTCTAATTGGAGCCGCATAGTGTTTATGAGTGACGGATGGTGAGCCAATAATTTCTTAGTTTGCAATTAAAGATGCAGCTTGGTTGTAAGTCCAAAATACTGATGAAGCCAGGAACAATTGAAGAAAAGATTTAAATTGGGAAAAATCTTTTATCGGTGCCACTACGTGGTTCAAGGTGAGTCGTGTCAATAATATCATTGCAAAGGATCGATGCCCAGGGAAAAAAAATTATATTGCTGCCAGGTTTGCTGTGGAAGCTAACGTGTCTTACTTTGAAGCAAGTAGATGGCTTTAATTAATCTTTATATGAGACGAATTATGTACGAAGACATATTTGGGAGCTGCTTGAGGCCTGCCGATATTCAAAAGGGATGCTATAAGTTATGTTTGAACGGAATATATGTAAGCCTGCGCACATATATATTATAGACGCCATTCATTAAAAAGGATTGAGCGGGAATATTAAGACATGAACTATCAAAGCAAATACTTATGCTAGGCGCGAGTCCAAGGGAAGTATGACATGGCAGATTTCAGATCATGGTGTACGATAACGTGGAGCTTTGGACAGATGAAAAGAATTTGGGAAAAGAGTCGATGAATATAGAGAATTGTAATTTGTGTAGCTGCAAGACTCCTGAAGTTGGGCATTCAAATTGTATATGATCATACAAACTGAAGGCAGCGAGCTGGATATATTCACAGGTCAGAATAATACATTATTAATTTCTGGACATTTATGTTCTGTAATAAATTATGTTCTGGAGATTCTTTGAAGCTTGGGAGTTTGTAATTGTTAAAGGTTAGTACTGAAGAAAGTCTCAGTTGGCAAATGGTTGTAATTACCTGTGCAATAGATCTGTTATTCTGAAAAATTACAGAATTCTGAATATTACAGTTTGATCTTTGTGAGCATTGTGGCTAGTGATTTCTTATATTGTATAGCCAATTTCTGTAATGGTTCAACTGGTAAATACTATGCCAAATGTTTAGGACTTGTGTTTCTTTTCTTGCAATATATATATATATACTTGCAATATATATATATATATATATATATATATATATATGTGTGTGTGTGTGTGTGTGTGTGTATCTGTATCTCATGAGCCAAATTGGTAATATATACAAGGAGAAAACTCAGAACAGCCTACGATCCAATTGTTTAACAAAATGATCACCTGTTAGGAATCAGGAAACTAGGTGTTGTTTTGAAAAAATTTCTTTACAGTTTAGGGTGTCTCATTACATCCACATTGGCAGACCCAAGTGTACAATAGGGCCAAAGAAACAAACGTGCCTATATATTCAACTACCACATCAAAAGGTACCCTTGTTTGTATGCTAAAAAATTTGGCTTGAGGGAAACAGACAACTGCTTATCAGAAAGCCAGAACAATGTATGCCATTGGCACCAAAACGCCAAGGTTACATGACTAACTCATGATCAATGGTAACCACCAATGTAACTATCATGCTTGACCTTAATTATTGGTTATGGATATGAACAAAGTAAAGGAAAAGCATTAGAATGGTGGCAAAAAAGTCTACAAAGGGGTGGATTTTTGTAGGAGTTATTAAGGAAAGGAGAGGGGGTTGGGAAAAAGGAGGGAAAGGGTAAATGAGGTTGTGTGTTAAGAGGGAGAGAAGACATGAATGGCTCTAGACCATGTGAAGGTTCAATCTTTGAAGCAGGAGATGTGTCAAGTGACTAGGAGAGTTAACGACTTCGGTACAGAGAGATGATTGTTTAGGTTTCCTCATGACTAGAAACTGAAGTGGTGGATAGATTTAAGGCCACTTGACATATAATGGGTTCTGCAAGAGATTGCAATTCCTCCCATTCAAATATATTTTCTATTTCCACATGTTTGACCCCTTCAATTACCAAAATGTCTACCACCAAATTTCTATGCCGGCCCTTGTGAAGAAGCTTTACTTCCTAGAAAGTTTGCATGAGAAGCATAGCTATTAGATTTTCCATTATCCAAGCAGCAGCTTTAAGTTTTCTTGTTTCGCCTTAAATTATTTGAGATAGAATGGTGCATCCCACTGTTTGCTTTTAGAAACCTTGTTTCTTTCTTTCTAGATGTGCTATATATAATAAATCCCAAAATTAGAGCAGGCAATATGTTGATACTCATCATACCCATATCAAGATTTATTGATTTGAATAGGGTGCTAAAAGATTATGGATTCCTTAGTTGAAAACTTTGCAGCAAGGAGATTCCAGTTTTGTTGAGTATTTTACTATATTCATATGGGATTAATGGGATGTATAATAAATTCAGCCCCATGCATAATATTCGGGAAATATTGGGTTCTACCATCCCCTCTTCTCTAAAGTTTATCTGTCATGAGAATTTGATTGTGCAAAACTCACCAAAGAAATATTTTCATTTTACCCATATTTTGAAACTCCGAAGCTTAGTGCAGCTCCTAGATCTGGCATGTGGCTATGTAAGAGCATAGTATGCAGAGGCCACATTGACAGAACCAGGTGTAGAATAGGGCCAACGACCAAAATCTGAATATACATTTGATTACCACATCAAACGACACTCTTCTTTGTATGCTAAAACATTTGGCTTGAGGGAAAAGGAAGACTGTTTATCAGGAAACCAAAACACTAAATACGATTTGCATAACTATCTACCAAAACACCAAGACAATGTGACTAGGAAGTTCATAATCATTGGTAACTTCCAGAATAACTAGCATGCTTGACCTTGCTAGCTTATGGCAATCATCAGCGCAATATAGTACACTTTAGTTCATCTTCACGTCCATAACCCTGATGTGCACCAGCACTCAATCCCTTTCTAAAGCTCAGTTTCAAGAATAAGTTAACACAATCCAAACAAGGTGAGTATAGTAGGGCTTATCAGAGGCCATCAAGGTAACACCGTAATAGCATGTAATCCCTAAAACAATGTAGCAGACATATGGTTGCATGCATAACGTGTTAAAGTGCTAGGGAAATCAATATCAACACCCACATGCTAGAGTGGGACTTGAAGCATACAATTGTCATTATTAACATTAAGCTTAAACAATCAACGTAATTTTTTTTTGTATCTCAGTGGCTAAGCTATTTTATAACTGACATCTGTCTAATAACAACAGGATTTAAGCACTTCAAGAGGCTCCAATCAGCCCACAGACTTCCTTTAAAGTCTAGCAATCACTACAAGCTTGCAACGGCCATCCAAATAAATTTGTTCTCATCATGGTTGTCCCTCTTTTTCATTTCTTTTTTGATCTCACCATTCATCTCCCATCCCATCCTTATTCACAATCAGCATTCTCACCATTTCCCATTATCTTTCACCCTGGAGTTTTATTGAGTTTGTGTTCTCAGGTTGATCATAAAATAATCTGGCTAGTTATGATCTCCAAGGTCAACACAAGGAGAGAACAAAATTAAATAAATGACAAATGCGAAAACTAATCTAGTCCCACTTAATCCAAAAGGAAACTGTTCAGCTACTGAAAAGAAAGAACAAGAGATGTTCATTCAGTTTCAATGCCCAACTTGCAAGTTCAAATTATGAAGAAAAGGCTTATGAGAGCTAAGAGGAAGAATTAACAGAAAAGTCATCTACAGGAAGAGCTGCAGTCCATGGTAGGAGAGGCAGGCATTGATTCCATACAAGAGTTGCATTTGAATCTTGCTCCAATAGAGCCATGTCTAATAATTTACAGTGCTAAAATAATTTCAAAATAAGAAAGAAATACACCATGAAATATAGTAAGTAAAAATAATTTTATTTAAAATCCTTTGGGAAAATATAATCGCACAATCTTCATACCCTGCAAGTTCCTGTGGATATGGAAATGCTAAAGTCTAAAGCCTAAAGTGAACCAGATTATACAAAAAGGATGTTCTTCTTTGTCTTTTTACTTTTCTTTTGATTCTATTAATTTTTCATCACTAAAGTCATATTACCATCATCTTTTCCATTTTCCACAAGATTTAGTTTTGATGATGAAACAGGAAGAGCACCTTTCTCAAATGACTATCAAAATCTTGCCACTTTGTCCGCTTCCATTTATCTGCACTGTCACCAATACTAAATCCGTGCACTCTCTTCAGACCTGGAGATTCACAGCAAGAAATAATAGCATCAATGTTCTCCTGATAGACACTCAGATGCACAAGTATGATTTATGCTCCCTCTTGATAACGACAAATATAAACATTTGGCACTGTAGAAAACTATTTCAACAACAACGAAAAACATTCAGATCTTTTGCCCAAACTCTGATGCTCTTTGTCTTGGTAAACATATAGAGTCAGAAGAGTGTCGGATTTGCTTAACAACAATGCAATTCCAGAATTTTGATTCGATTTATAGAATTAGCATTTTCAGGGAAATTCAAATGGAGCAATACTGTAAACATCAGAAACATTATTCCAAGAGATAGCTTTAGAAATCTCTATAGAAAACTAGAATGGTTTGAAGAAATATCTAAATGTAATCTGGGGCAACAAATTTGCTTGCAAAATACTGTTTGTTAGATAAAAATCCTGATATTGTGTTTCTTACAAACAAAAATTTCATATTGTCTATTTGCAGCTTCCATTTCTAAGGATAATTCAAACTTTATTGGATGATTTGTTCTTAAGGAAATTTCTCATGAGAACAAACACAGGTGCCTTAACTAAACCATAAATCCTGAGTACTTCTAGTCTACTACAGGTGATTAAAATCTGTTATTTGTTGGCCAAAGAAGCATTTAATAAAAACAACATTCATAAGCAGCAACCAATAGAAAAGAAAATGAGGTCACTCATCACCTGTGTTACCGGATTCTTGCATTAAGGGCCCCGTTCCCGGCCGGGTTCGGTCCTCGTCCGGGTCCTGCACTGGTTCGGCCCTGATATGCCCAGGTTCCGCCTAGGGCACCCAGCCAGAACCCTGGGCGTACCCAAGTGGACCCAGGAGGACCCACAGAGTAGGCACTTAAAAAAGTGCCCAAAAAAATTAAAATAAACATTTTCAAACCTAAAAAAAAGACCTCTTATGCCTTGGCCGACATAATCAAAGTCATTTAACAAACACAAAAGGCCAAAAACACCATTTTTTGCCTCCAAGCTGCCATTGTTGGTGAAGGTTTTGTCTTTTTTTTTGAAGGTGAGAGCTACGAAGGAGTTCAACCTACAGAAACAAGGGATAAATAGCTGCACTAAGAAGATCTAACCATCGAAGGAGAGTGAATCTTTCATTTTTTTCAAATTTTCAATAATTTTTTTTATGTTTTTTCAAGTCTTTTTCAAAAAAATTCTAGTGTTTTTTTTGTTTTTTCAGTAAGTTTTGAATTTTTTTAAGAACTTTTTATGCATAATAAGGGGTTATAATGCCAATTTTTTCTTTAAAAAAATATTGTTGTTGTGTTGTTAATTTGTAACGTTTTTTCTTTAATTTTAGGTTCATAACTTCATACAAAATGGTCAGTAGTTATAGTTTAGTTGGCATAGATGCAAAGAGTCAATTGAAATATGATGCATTGTCACCTCTTTGGCAACATACGACAATGATTCATCAAATTCCCAATGGTGGGGGTTATGTTTGGCGTTGTAGCCAATGTGGAACTAATAATATGAGCTCGTACTTTCAAGTGAAAGCTCATTTTTGCACTATTCCTTTACAAGGAATAAAAGATTGCCCCGGGCCAAATAAAAAGGGTTGCCAAAACACCAAATATTGGCTTATATTAAAGAACAAGAGGAAGTTGACATGGCATGTAAAAAATCAAAGTCTATGGCACATCCTCTTGCCAAGAGAAGCTTGCAAAGACCTCCTAGTGGCTTGTCACAACCGGCTGGCCCACATCCTTTCATGCAAATGGCACCATCTTCTGAAGGAGATAATGCTTCGGTTACACGAAAAAGAGGCCCATTGGACAATGCCTTCAAAGTTGAAGCAGGGGAGATTGCAGCTCAGAGCATTGCTCATTGCATTTATGGCAATGGGCTTCCTTTCAACCTTGTTAGACCACCTTATTGGCAGGAAATGGTGACAGCCATTTCCAATATAACTTCTGATTATGTTAGTCCTAGGTATGAAAAGGTGTGAACCACCTTATTGGCGAAGAAGAATCTACAATAGAGGCAGCATTGAGAGTAATCAAGGATACATGGCCCAAAACAGGTGTTTCCATCATTTCTAATGGATGGAAAGATTGCAAAAATAGACCATTGATCAATGTTATAGCAGTGGCAGTCGATTGTGAATGGCAAATAAAAGATGCAAGTTTTATTGCCAATATCCTCATAGAAGCCATTGAAATGATAGGGTCTGAAAGTGTTGTCCAAGTCATAACGAACAATGCTAAAAATTGTAGGGCAGCTGGGTCTATAGTGGAGGTTACATATAGTCACATTTTTTGGACACCTTGTGCAATCCACTCAGTCAATTTGATATTGCAAAAGATTGGCACACAAATTGAATGGGTCAAACAAAATTACACGGAGAACAAGGAGATCCAAATGTTTGTGGCTAATCATCATATGTCACAAGCATCTTCAAGACCTTCTCCAATATAATTTTTTTTTTTTTTTTTATTTTTCATTGTTGATTTATGACATGTATTGTTTACAACTTTATACCATGTTAGGTTGTCGAAACTCAATTTGCATTTCACACAATCGTCTTAAGACGACATGTGAAGGTGCAAGAGGCCTTGAGTTCTATAGTCATCAATAGCTTGTGGAGTGTATGGAGGCAATCAAGCACAGAAAGAGCCCAAAAAGTAAAAGCAATGATCTTAGATGATGAGTGGTGGGCTCGTGTGGAATATGTTTTAAATTTCACCAAGCTCATTATGAACATGATTAGGTATGTTGATACTAATGGCCCATGTTTGGGTGAAATTCATGATGGCGTGGATTCCATGGTGGAGAAAATAAGATCAATAATAGATGCCAAGGAACATGACCCAATGGAAACATTTTTCAAAACTATGCAAAAGACTATTGTTGACCGTTGGAACAAGATGACCACCTCTTTACATCTCTTAGCATTTGCTTTGTCACCAAAGTATTATAGCAAAGAGGACTTTCATTGCCAACGAGGCTGGCACCATATAGGGATGGGGAGGTTGTTGTTGGGCTATAAGGCTGCATTGAAAAAGATATTTTTAGATGAAGATAACCAAAGTATTGTCTTGAGCGAGTTTGGCCAATTCATATCTTCAAACATCATGATGTTTCTGCTCTTCTAGACAAATACAGGAAAAATGCTGATGACTGGTGGTATTTATATGGTCAAGGCTCCAATTACTTGCAGCCTCTTGCAATTAAAATACTCTCCCAAGTATGTATCTTTTTATTTATTTATTTTTTTGATCTTCATTCAATGTTATTATGCTATATATTATCAGCAAGTAAAATTAAATACTAAATGTTGTATGCAAACTCAACAGGTTGCAAGTTCTTCTTCAGCTAAGCGGAATTGGAGTACATAATCCTTCATCCACTCGGTCAAGCGCAACCGTTTGGGTGCAAAAAAAGGCAAAGGATTTGGTCTATGTACACTTCAACCTTCATCTCTTGTCACATAAGAAACCTGAATACAATGAGGTTGTGACAAAGAATTGGGATCTAGTCCCTAAGTGTGTTGATTTAGATGCTACAATTGCACAACTTGCCTTAGCTTCTATAGATGAAAATGAGGCAACTACTGCACTTGATGCCCCTAGTGGGAGTGGCAATCCAATTGATTGTGGCTAAAATGAAATTGAACCAAGTGTTGACCACGACCTTGATGCTTTTGATGAAGACAAATTTGAAGACTACTAAATTAAATATTGATTGTAATTTGAATTTTCAATGTGTAATGACATTTTGAGACTTTAGTATTTACATTTTTGCAAATTATGAATATGATTATATGAGGTATTTAATATTCTATTTATTGGCAATCATGTTATTCATTTACGTCTTTGAATATCATTGTTCTTATAATTAAATTTTTAATTTTGAACATGTTTATGCTTATATATATATATATGTGTGTGTGTGTGCTCATGTACTCAAAAGGAAAAAAAAATTGCCGTACCTGTACCTATACCCATATTTGAACTCGTACCCGAACCGGCAACTTAGCTTATCACCAAGAACAAAAATTGCGGAGCTACTCAAAACTAAGTTACTGATTCGTTTTTGGATTCGGGTATGGGTACGAGAATCCGGTACGGGATTCGGTCAAAAAAAATTTTGGGGTTGGGTATGTTTTGGGTATGTTAATACAAAAAATATAAAAATCAGAAATATATACATATTTGCAGCAGTAATTAAGTTCAGAATACACCACCATATTAATAGTCAAATAACATAGCAAAAATACACCACCACTTTATACTCAAATGTTATGATATAGAATTATAAATTAAAGTTCAAACTTCAAACATAATAATTGCAGCAAGGTCGATGTGGGGAAGTGCAATGTGTTAAGTGCAGCAAGGTCAATGTTCTCTGCTGTCTTTGTTGTTGGATTGCTGTCCCTAATGATTATGTACAAGTCCTCCAAACCCATCTAATGAAAATTTTGTCTTTCTGGCCTTTTCAAAATTTATTTTGGAAGTAGTAATTGCGCTGGCTGCATATTACAACAAAATTCAATCAGTGCAAAAGACTTAACTAGTCATGCTTCCAAACGAACTTTTGCAATACTATAGTGCCTGTTACACACAAACCTCATTTATATGAACAACTTGCACATTAATCCATCATTCCCCAGAAATGCAACTAGCAGACCATGACTTGTGCAATGCCTAAATGACTGCTTATGTTCTCATATCGTTTTGTAACTTTTTCTTTAGTGCTTCCTAATTTTGTGTTGTCTTGGGAACAATCATAGTCAGCACACTGTTTCTATCTTGGCATTCATGCCCTCTTTTTCTTTTCTTTCTGTTTTCTCGTTGTTAAATCCTTTTGCAGTTGATCCTCCACAATGTATCTGCTGCCTAAAACCATCAAATGCAAGTAAACATATTTCCCCTACGAATGTAGTTGGTTTTCCCTATCATTTTTGTATTCAGAAGCACATCTACATTTACAGAAGTCCACAAGAGTCACAAACTTCCAATGTCTATCGGAGGCACGAGTGGAATCAATATTTTATTATTTAGAAGTCAACTTTAAGTCAAAAAAATAATTAAAAAAAGCAAAAAGAGTCACTTTTTCGGCAGCCTGGGCTTTCACGCAGCCGGATTTGGTCCAAGTTCGAATTGGATTTGCCTTTTTCAAATCCACAGAGCACTGATCGTACCCTGCCCGTGTCCACAGGCTGAAAAACGTATCCTATGTGAATTTGTATCGTATCTGTACCGTATCATGAATTTGTATCGTATCGTATCGTATCTGGGCTCTACTAGGGACGAATCGATAACTTAGACTCAAAAGACTTCTAAGAAGATATGTCGACGAGCCCCAAGGCACCCAACCCAATGAGATGAATATACAATATATTAGAGTGATCATCATTAAACATGACTTAGATCATCCAAACATTACTAGCAACCAGAAAATTACTGTCTGACCGGTTGAATTTAATTTGTTCCAAGTATCTATGGAAACAGAGAAACTTATTAGGAATTGCCTTAGGCAATGATTTGATAGATCTTTATATTTCTCAACTCAAACCATAAAAAAATTCACTCAAACATCAATAATTCACTCAAACAAGCACATCCTTTGCAAGAATTTGGAAGCACCTACAAAATCTGCACAAGACTTCAAATAAAGGCAAGGCCTTCTTCCTCAAAAATATGTTTTTTTCGATTATGAAGAATGAGACAACATCCTTGTAGTAGCATTTGCTAAAAATCAAGGACATTAGAGATCAATTGTTTGTCATAGGTCAAAAGATGGAAGAAGAGGATATGGTGGTCCTTATAGTGAAAATCTTACCACGAACCTATTAACATTTTATTGAGACACTCAATATCACATCAATCAATGCTGACCTGAAGTTTGAAGAGTTGTGTAATAAGCTCTTGCAACAGGACAGATGGAAGAAACAGTTTGGCAACAATAGTGACACACAGAGTGTGGAATAGGCATTTGCA